>JAYKAV010002902.1:628115-662935 GCA_035582835.1 Phoebastria nigripes | reverse complement strand
TTGGGATCCCCCTGTCACTCCAGAAATACAAATGGGTTCTGCCCCTTTATAGCTTGATGGCATCAGGGTACACTGTGCACCAGTGCCTACGAGAGCCTTATACTCCTGTGGGTCTGATGTGCCAGGCCATTGAATCCACACAGTCCAGTAAACCCGGTTGTCCCTTTCCTCCACCTGGCTGGAGGCAGGGCCCCTCTAGTCCTGGTCATCATATTCGCTACCCACTTCTTATAAGTACAAATCAGGAGTCCCTTTATTAAGATCGGAAGTGGAATCAGTCCTTCTACTCTGTCTGGGGAACTGCTCACTGGAAACTGGAGCAGCAGTTTTCCTGGAAGAACCCCCTTTTGTGATTGTTTTTCCTTGCCATTGTTTTTCTTGTAACCTCAGACAAAACCAAAAGAATATTCCCAAGAAATACCAATGGATGTATATTAACTACCCAGGGATGCTCAAGGTACTGACAAGTTGTTGTAACAAAGGAGAAAACATCGTAGAGGAAAGTGCCATTCTGTATTTCCTCCATAAAAATCTCCTCAGAGGAAGAGGTATAATTGCTAATTGTCTCCATGAGGTGGTACCCGAAGTRCAGYAACARCTTCAGTACAAAACCCAGATACCAAATAATGYCCAATGCCAGTGTTTTAATAACAAACCTCCCAGGCAAAACATCACAAATCACTGCAGAGCACAGCAGACTGCAGAAACCAACACCAATCTTTAACATGTACAGCAAAAGCAAGAGCATGGTGCAGATCAGATAAACTAATATTGAGACAGAAGAATCAATATTGTGACCAAGAACTGTTAACAGATATGAATTCCTTAATATGCTCTAGTTAATCTGTTGTTATCTCAACCCTTCATGCCCCACATTGGGTGCCAAAAAGGGCTGTTGTGGTTTAACCCTAGCCAGCAACTAAACACCACGCAGCCGCTCGCCTATGCCCCTCCCTCTGGTAGGATGGGGGAGAGAATTGGGAGGGCGTAAGTAGGAAAACTCACAGGTTGAGATATAAACAGTTTAATAATTGAAATAAACCAAAGTAGAATAGTAATAATAATAATAACAACAACAACAATAGAATATACAAAGCAGGCGATGCACGATGCAACTGCCCACCACCCACGACCGACGCCCAGCCTTGTCCCGAGCCGTGAGACCCTCCCCCTAGTTTTTATACTAAGCATGACGTCACATGGTATGGAATACCCCATTGGCCAGCTGAGTCAACTGTCCCACCTATGCTCCCCCCGCCAGCTTCCTGTGCACCTGGCAGGGCATGGGAGGCCAAAAAGTCCCCAGTACAAGCACCACCCAGCAACAACCAAAACATCAATGGGCCATCAATGCTCCTATTACACCAAACCCAAAACACAGCAACCCCCGCCAGCTACTGGGAAGAAAGTTAACTCTGTCCCAGCCGGAACCAGGACAGGCGCAGAAGCAGTCACACTGACTCCACTTGCCTTGGAACATGCCATTGACAACCAGATGTATAGACCAGGCACAGATTTAACTCTGATGTCCTGAAGCTGTTTTTTTCCATGTAGAATAAAAAAGCAAATGAGAACAAGAGAGGACCTGCAAGTCTGAAATTTAGCTTTGTAGCCAATGAAACAACAGCAGCAGCATTCCCCAGCTGTGCTTATTACTACTGCACAACAGTGATAATTACCAAATTTCTATATTTATAGAAAACTGGTGCCTCATAAATATCCAGCTGCGCTTTTATCTAAGTACAATATGTGACCATTTTCTATAAATATGAACATTTGGTAGAAGCATTTTGTAACTGTTAAAATGCAGGATTAAGTTATAGGAATGTTCAGTAATTTATTTATTTATTTATTTTTAATAAAGAAAAATTATGCCTTTCAGGAAAATCAGTATGACTCATTGCCATTTTCAGTGAACCCATCACTGATCGTTTAGTGATTTTTGACCATGAGGGCTATACAGGGTTTTTTTTTAGCAGTATGTCTTGACAGGAAACAAGCAGATTAACAAAGTTTTCAATCATGATGGCTATAATGCTAGAAACACTGGTATCGAGAAATCTATCAGCAGTGTGGAGCTGTACAGGTAGAATAAAACAGGGACATTGATTCAGATGAGATAGGTGGAACATTTCAATTATTTATCTGCAAACAACCACAGCAGCAGCAAAACCCTGACATAATATAAGATGGTTAACTTTGAACTTAGAATAGATCTTATAGTCACCAAGGTACTTCAGAGGCAGAAGGCAAGTTGTCAGTAATTAATGGCTTGTGGATTTAAGAAAAAAGCAGGGTGTCAGCATTTACGCAGTGAAGGGTGGGAGAGTATGTGGGACCAATCTAGCTGACAAACTGCAGGGAGTTTTGCAAATGTTTGCAAGTGGCTTCTTAAGAAATATTCATCTGAAAATGACTATGCCTATAAATGGATTATGGTATCTAAAACGCCACATGCCTTTTATTGTCAGTTCTGGCTGCTGGTCTTCTTCCATCTTGTCTAATAAGATTTACCTTAAAATGTTTGTCCTATTTTAACAACAGCAGCAGCAGCAGAAGAGACGAAAAACAACCAACCCCCTTTCTATGCCAGACAAACCTCTTTCTTTTTATTAGTCCAAATAGTTCCAAAGGCCGTTTTTGTATAGTCCATGATGTGTGTGTGGCTGCAGTGGCTATATATGACATAAGTACACAAAACTGGCAAGGTGGATTTCAGTCTACTGCTGATGAGCTGGCTCCTTTTAACCCTCTTCCCTCCCTGAAATAATCTGCTAAGCTTTCAAATGCTATCCTGCCTCCATGTAGTCACTTGACTAAAACGGATTTTAAACTTTTCACCTGTTAAAGCTCTTCTTTTTCAAACAGCACTGAGGGAACCCAAAGCAATAAAAAACTGGCAGAAGTCCCAATGTCATCCAGAAAGGGGGAAGGGGAGAGCTCAGGAAACTAAATTGCTGCTTAAAATGTCAGCAATTAAAATTAATTGAAAATAATTAAGTAACACCCATCTTCTTGTTCCTCTTCAGTGTTTATTTAATTTTAATATTACTACTATAGTAAGTTCATACACAGGCTGAAAACAAGTTGAAAGTGATCTACAGTTTCATTCTTGATTTTTTGCAGGAGCGTGTCAGGGTGCTGTGGCGGCCGGGGGCCATGTCACGGCAGGGCCTGGCAGCCAGGGCCCGTCCCACCACCCCAGCCAGGAGCAGGGCAGCCAGGGCGGGCACTGGGGCAGCCCCAGACCTGGGCATCGGGCACCTCCCTGGGGACAGGGACGGGCCAAGGCTGGGCTGGGGCATGGGCCCACAGATGGGTCTGGCTTGGTGGAGCCCAAGGCAGGGCTGTGGGGACAGGGATGGGCTAAGGCCAGTCCAGGGTCTCCTCACAGGGCATCGGGGCCTCTCCCCAGGGCCCCAGAGGGACAGGACCCCCTCGGCCATGCCAGCTCTGAGCTGGCCTCAGTCCTTGGCAGGACCCCACACTCCAGGCCCTTCTGAATGCCACTGTGGTGACCACTTCAAAGAGTGGTACATCTTTTACTCATGGTCCAGGCAGGCTGCCCTCCATCCCTGCTTCAGGCAGATGTGATGTGGGGCCCCCTTTTCTCATTTCCTCTCCTCCACCTATGGAGGGTCTGGACTTCCAAGGCAAGGCTGATCTCTGCAGGCGTGTGGTAGCTGCTCTCCGTGAAGGCCCGTGGTGCCCCAGGGTGCTCAGCAGAACAAGGACAGTGCAGTTTGCGGTCGTCCCCTCAGCCCAGGGACCCCCACCTCCATAAAAACCCACATACAGAAAAGTGGAAGCTTTCTGGGAAATTACATTTCCGGGAGTTTTGATAGCAAACATACAGTTATCTTATTAATTACAAGAATTCAAGCGAAACCAAGACATAGTCAAAACCATAAGAGAAACCTGTCCTCCTTGCTTTTAACAACTGAATGCCATTTAATTCTTCTGTTTTCCAGCTAGGATTTTAGCAACTGCAAATCAAAATATTTATTCTGAAATTAAAATGGGGGAGGAGAAGACAACACTTTCTAAACAAAAACACTTAGTGGAAGAAAGTGAGACAAGGCTGTAGTGACAACTAATATTCTTAATTAGAAAAAATAATGTAGTTTTGAAAACTAAACTTTTTAACTCATCACCTCTTCTTTGTATCTAAAAGAGCAGGAGCAAACCTCAGACGAAGGCTAGACTGGTAGTGGTTGTTAAGGTTCATATGCCTTCCGCTGGCTTCTCACGCCCCTGGCTTTTCCTTCCCGGGGTCCTTAGTACAAATTGTGGGTGCCTCAGCTGTGACAGTAAATGCTTGTAGGCCACCAGTATAAACCAGATGAATCAAATGATCTAGAATAATTACAAGCCTTGGGAACTAACAAATGTGGAAAGAACTACATCAGATCACACCCTGAGTTTAACTTACTTATGTTTACTGKTTTTAATATGCTTTCAGACTTGATTTGTGTTGAGGAGAAAAAAATGTTAGCCATGGGAGAAGTAAGAAAGGTGTTCTAGTCTGCAGAACAAGGAAGGGTAATTATCACCTGAGAAACATTAAGAACTACACTGGAGAAAGGATGGGGGAAAATGCATACAGCATAAAAAGACTAACCCTGTTGAGCCTTTGATTTCTAATATTAATTTTCGGGGGGGGGGGGAAGGTTTTGATGGGAAAAAATTTCCACTGAAAGTGAAAAAAGAAGTGAAAAAAGTTTACCAAACCTGGCTCTGGATTAGCACTTCACAACTTTTTTTTTTTTTTTTTTTTTTAAGTTTCTCAGTTTTCTTGTATAGCCAATATCTTTCCCCAGCTGCTATTGTTAATGCTATGCTTGTGCTGACAACAAAATGTGGAGTGTTCCTTGCCAATAGGTTATCCTCTATGCCTTGCTTTTTGAGATGTCTGAGCAACAAATTTTCTCTACTAGATACTTGCTGTCTCATCAGGTCTTTCTCACTTTTAAAATGTAAACTACTTTCTCCTGTCCTTTGATTCCTTTAATTTATTCCCCAAATCTCATTCTGAATCAGAGCATTTCCTTCAATCAGCTGGCATGCTGCTGGGCTTCTATTTCTTTTGTATATACTGTCAGGTACAGACACATTTAAAGTTGCCCTTGTCAGCATAACTCTCAGCATTGCAAGACCTAGTTGTATGGCACAAGACTTCTTATTACGCAGTACAGGCTGGAGCTAACCTAATACCTTTTAAAGATGAATTACAAGTATAGTAGACTGGTGAATGTGGCCTAAGCACCCAACCTTCCTCAATTCACAAAAAAATAGGAATATATATAAGTACATAAGACTTGTTAAAAGATTGACTTTTTACCTCAAGCTGTCGAAATTCATGTTTATAGTTTTGGAATTTCCCAGTTTGTCTGCCGTCATTATTGTTATCATTATTGACAGTTTTTCAGAACTCAGCTGGACAAGATTCTGAGCAACTTGATCTCAGTTTGAATTTAACCCTGCTTTCAGCAGAAGGTTGGGCTAGCTGAGCTTCAGAGTTCCCTTTGAACCTATACTTATGTATGCTTCTATGAATTATAATGAACTTGATGAGGACAGGCTTCTGTTCTGTAGTGAATTTAATGCTTATTCTCAAAACCCCGTGACCTCTGCTATTTTTAATTTATTTTTATCTCAGGTTTTAAATGACTCACTGAAATTCTACTGCATTTTATATCTGGTATTTCATCCGATACATTGGGTTTTTTCCTTAAAGAGTAACTGAAGAATAGAAAGAGTTGAGACAGTAATAACTAGTATATTTACCACTTTTTTCTTCTTCTGATTTCCCGTAATTATATTACTTATACATTTTGCCATGTTTCTTCCTTTGACCCTAATACTGCCATTACCGTTCTGTGAGCAGTCACCTCCATTTCATCAGTTACTGGTGACAGGAGCAGCTGTCATTCACAAAATCTTTCATAAAGAACTATCCTTTGGGAAACTAACTGACATCCCAACAATTTTCTTAACAAGCTATTGATTTTCTTCTTCTATGTCCACAACAGACATAGAAGCTTCATACTTTTGAAGATACTGTAACTAAGAAGGCAATGCAGCAGGTATTTTTTGCACAAGATTTCCCCTTTCATCACTTCATTTTTATGTTTCTGTGAGTTTTTCAACTCCTTTTTAACACTATCTTTGCCGAGCAATCAAGTCTCCCTTGAATGCATAAGCCTTTAAAAGCACTAGAGATACTGAAAGAACATGACTGACGTCTCCTTTTGGGACACACCTATAAATCACAGTTTAGGGTTACTATCTAAACCTTTTGAAAATTGGAGCAAATATGCTGCAGAATTAGGTTAGGAGGAAATAAAGCCATAAAGAGCTCATTAATTTATTTCCCAAAACAAGAATATTAAGTAATATCATTTTGTATGTTTTCATATCCTATCATACAAAGCAGATGATAACTATCAAATGTTTCATTGCACTCATAAAGATATGTAAGAAAAAAAGACATTTCCTTTGTTAGAGATAAATATTGAAGAGGTTCTTACAGATGGTCTGGGTATGAAGAAACCTTCATTGAATATAGAATTAGTAGAAATCAGTGTTATGTTTAGTTTTCAGTAAAAGGTATAGGATGAATGTTAATCTTCAGTAAATATCAAGATGATTAGGTTTCTTGCACTTCCCAGTAAAATCATTGGGATCCAAAGATTTTGGAAGGCAGGCTACTTGTTTGGGACAGTAAATACRGGCAGGAGCCCAAGACCGCAAATCATCTTATTTGTGCACTGTCTTATTCCTTCATCAGTTTTGGAGATGTCCATCCTTTTAACAAGTAACCATCCTCCTACATGAACACATGCARTAGTTGTGTTGGTAATGACACTTTTTAGGTACAAACAATAAGCAAATATTTTGAATAACTTAAGGCTGGCAAGAAAGGCTGCTGTTTGTTCTAGGTTCAATCAATAAAAAGATGATAATGTAAGAAAGCTGCATGTAAGTGTAACAAGCCATGTTTTTTAATAATTTTCACTTTCCAGTTGCAAGATGCAGTATGTACATGTGGAGAGCAGAGAGAGTACCACCTCTTGGCCTTTTTAACATGTATAATCCCTCCTTATTTACTGTTACCTCTGACCTCCTGTTAGTAGCATTAGAAAATCAATATACATTTGATATGTCTACAAGGCATTAAATACATTTTTATAAAATAAAAGTGCTTGTATTTGACTTAAGACATGTTTTAGAGAGGGTCTTGTTATATTTGCCTAGATTTCTAATCTTACAAAGCAGTTCCTTCCAAATGTGTAGAAGGTGTGAATGCTACATATTTTCTTAGCAGCACCTTGCAGTTCTCATGCTCATAGTCACTGAACCAGAACTGAAGGGTTTCTTGTTAAGGCTCATATAACTATGCAGTAAAAGGAACACAATGCAAATAGTTAAATACTGATGTCCTGTAAAAGTGATGTGAGGCAGATAAATGTTCTTATTAGGCAACATCAGCTTTTAATACAGTAATAAAGATCCCTGTGTCTAGGTGCTGTAGTAAATTCCGGCAAGGGATATTTATGTAAGTGTCTATTGATTAAAAACACCTACAGTGAGTATTAACAGTGGTAGCTTTGGAGCAGGGAATTTTACAGATTTTCTATCAAATCTCTCCTACTTAGCAACTGTTCAGATTAATTTTTCAAAACAATTTTCAAGAGGTATTTTGAACAGAGTGGGTAATAATTATAAGCCAAGACAAATCCATATTTGTGATTGAATCCCTCCTCTATTCAACCTCTGGACTCATAACCTCTCCTCATTTAGCATATTCCCCTCCCATATCACTTACACGGGTTTCTGGTCAGAAATTGTAAATGCTCTGATTCAGTGTTCCTAGAAAGATAAAAAGCTTTTAAAAATCTTTCATTGTTAAATATTTATTTGACTTTATATGGACATTTTAAACTAATCAATACATACGCTAATACAAAGCAGGCAGCTTCTCATCTCCAGGTGCACAATGGGATCTATAACTATTAAAAAAGGAATCACAGAGGAGAGGAGACCTTAGGAAATAGACACTTAGATCATGTCTTTCAATCACCACACACAGCTCCAGCTGAGACTTTCTTCCTAGTTATTCCTATTTCTGCTCATTCATATTGAGTAAGAAATTATATCCATGTAAAAACTGAGATTCTTCTTAATCACATCTGCTGTAGAAAATTTAATTTTATTTGTCCCTTTTGAGTAACTAGGTTTTTCAAACCCATCAGCAAGACTATGAAGTGTATAAACAGTATAGGTCAAGAGTTTATGATTCTCCAAAGGCAAAAAAGCTGGAGTTATTGAATGAAATAGAGAAAATAAAAATGAAAATGGAACATAATTCCTTAGCAGTTTAATAAGAGAGTTTTCCAATATAATTTTCTTCTGTATCATTAAAGTATTTTGTAAAAAAAGGAACAAAAGGGAAAAAAGGAATATACACAAAAGAACCAAAAGGAAAAATGGAGAATAAAGAAGGAATGATGATAGCATTTGTCAGGACATTGTTAGAGGGAATTAAAAAAATGGCATAAGCATTAGAAGGTTTCCCAAAGACCCCAGATAAAAAGGTTTGGGAGCTGGTGACCCAAATATAAAATGAATGAATACAAAATGTTTATCTGTGAAGGACTGGAGATAACCCAACATGACGATAGGGTAGTTTTTGAAGCCAGTGATTAAGAAGTGAATATAAGCTGCCTCTGGGGCTGCTGTTTGCAGCTATGTATATATGCCTACAGTTTGAAGGAACAGCAGCAACTATCCTGTAATGGGTACATTTTTGAAGGGTAGAGGTTAGTCTCAGGTAAGACTTTTCTTACTAGTCTGTCATCAATTTTTCATGCCTTTTCCATAAAGAAAAATATCATCCCCAAATGTTGCCCAAATCACAGGGTCAACAAACTTCCCAGTAGAAATCAAAAGACTATGAAACAGCTTTTTGGGAGCAGTTGAAACCTTAAGTGTTTTTTGTTCAGAAAAACTTTAGGCAGTAAGGACTCTTCATTTTTATGCCAATTGTTGAAATATCCTTTGTAATTTCACTTCTAAACTTTCATAAAAATCCCTACAATTTTGCTTTAAAAACTTAACCAAGTTGGACTCATTCGGTAGAAGAGCATTCCACCAATATTATAACCTCCTTNTTTTTTTAAAGTTTAAATCTTAACTGTATTGCTACAGTATACAGCTCTCTCTAAACATACAAGTAGTTCTTATTGATTGCTTAAAGACACACAGAAAGGCAAGAATTAGAATTCAGATCCCAGGTCCCGCAACACAGCATGAGATTAGTGCCCAGTCTTAAGGCTTCAAGTGACATTAGAGTGTGTTGTCTCTTCCTCATCAGTGCTAGGCGTATTTGTGCATGAAGAGCTTTAAGAACTGAGTCTTTCAGCACCTGTTCAGAGAAGACATTTAGACCTTTTTATTATCACTCAAGTTACGTTTGTTCTGTTTTGGAGTGATTTTTTTTTTTCAGGAGACCCAGTGTTATCTATTTCTGCACAGCTCCTCCTTCCCCTTTCTGCCTTTGGTGATATCCTCTAAACCTGCTATATCCCTTCATATTTAACCCCCGTTGATTTTAACTCCCCTGCCATGTTCACTTAAACGGAACCGTCACCTGCCCTTGTCATTAAGAGGTACCCTTTATTAAAGAAGTTAAAGTCCAAAGAGCAGCATATCAAAAAGGTTAACGGCAAATGAAATGGTGCCTTTCAGTGTTACTTTGGAACTTCATTAAAATTTAGTACCCATTATTGTTCTTTTTAAGATCCCAACTTCTATTGAATCATCTGATTTTGTCCTTGTAGTTTCATTAATAATTTWAAAAAAATTATTTCAAACACCTCATGTCAGTATCTCTGTCAGTGTCATGCTAATAATTTTAACTTCACCTAAATATGAAAGGAGGGAGATCAGCACAGACAAAGAGAATGAAACCTGAATTCCAGCTTTGCTGTAATAAGCAATCAAAGGAAATGTATCTTCCTCTGAGGGGTACCAGCAGGCTAAAGAGGACTTTTTTTTTTTTTAATAATTAATATTTTACTGTATGATAAATAGAATCATATGTTTGTACTGCAGGGAATATTCATATGAAGTTTAGCTATAAAATGTGAACAACAAATCATGTCATGGAGACATCTCATAGCGGCTTATTGCCTACTAGTTAGCACTATATTGCCAAACATTGTCATTCAAATGATAAGAAATAGAGTGGGGAGGGGGAGGGAGAGAGAGACAAAGTAGAGGGGGGAGAGAGAGAGAGACTGTGTGTGAATCTTCATGTTCTGATTCTGGTATTAGTTAGGCTCAAGTTAGGAAAGGAACTGTATTGGAACATAGTTCCAAGTTAGGAAAGTTCCAAGTTAGGAAAGGAACTGTATTGGATACTATTAATAGTATTGGAACAAGGAATATAACTTTATAACAAATTCCTATTTATTCCTTTACATTTATAAAATGCATTTATACATTTCATCTCTGCAGAGGTGCAATCCATGACACTCATATTCTCTCTGTTAAAAGTGTTTTTCAAAAGATAAATAAAAACATTTTAATAAACAGACAAACAGGCTGACATAGAATTAGCAGACTCTATCAACCTTTCCTCTTCCTTTTTGCACTCATAATGGAAACCACTTTATATTTAAGCAACATCTAAAATATTCTTATGAATGCATAAGCCACATCTTTTAAGATATAAAAAGGATTAATTTCATTTAATAGTGTAAGGAGCTCTTATTCAACAAATATGAATCTTGCTCATTAAAGGGTGATTTGTGTTGTTCTAAAAATATCATTTTAACAGTTATTGTTGTTCTTAAGAAATATCTGGTTTTACCCTGCTTCGTCAATTACAGAGAAACAGTATTCATCCACATACATTTCTTTATTTTTTTGCTGTTTGCAGAATATGAAAAAAAAAATAGAGGATTTCTTGAGAAAGTAGTATCATAGTGAATACTTGTATTGTGTTGGAATGGAAGGATACAGGCTCTTTAGGAAGGACAGGCAGGGGAGACRAGGAAGGGGTGTCGGCCTCTAGGTCAGTGACCAGCTGGAGTGCATGGAGCTCTGCCTGGGGATGGATGAGGAGCCGACCGAGAGCTTATGGGTCAGAATTAAAGGGAAGGCASGGACAAGTGACATTACGGTGGGGGTCTGCTACAGGCCACCCGACCAGGAAGACCGAGCGGATGAGGCCCTCTATAGACAGATGGGAGCAGCCTCACGATCACAAGCCCTGGTCCTCATGGGGGACTTCAACCACCCTGATATCAGTTGGAGGGACAGCACGGCAGGGCATAAGCAATCCGAGAGGTTCCTGGAATGCATTGATGATAACTTCCTTCTCCAAGTGGTAGAGGAGCCAACGAGGAGAGGTGCTATGCTGGACCTTGTTGTCACCAGCAAGGAGGGGCTGGTGGGGAATGTGAAGCTCAAGGGCAACCTGGGCTGCAGTGACCATGAAATGGTGGAGTTCAAGATCCTTAGGGCACCGAGGAAGGCGTGCAGCAAGCTCACTACCCTGGACTTCAGGAGAGCAGACTTKGGCCTCTTCAGGGATCTGCTGGGTCGAGTGCCATGGGACAAAGCCCTGGAGGGAAGAGGGGCCCAAGAAAGCTGGTCAATATTCAAGGATCGCCTCCTCCAAGCCCAGGAGCAATGCATCTCAACAAAGAGGAAATCGGGCAAAAACGCCAGGAGGCCTGCATGGATGAACAAGGAGCTCCTGGACAAACTGAAACACAAAAAGGAAACCTACAGAGGGTGGAAGCAAGGACAGGTAGCCTGGGAGGAATACAGACAAATTGTCTGAGCAGCCAGCGATCAGGTTAGGAAAGCTAAAGCCCTGATAGAGTTCAATCTAGCCAGGGACATCAAGGGCAATAAGAAAAGCTTCTACAGGTACGTCAGGGATAAAAGTATGTCGGAAGATGAGGGAAAATGTGGGCCCTCTCTGGAACGAAACGAGGGACCTGGTTACCCGGGAYACGGAGAAGGTGGAGGTACTCAATGACTTTTTTGCCTCAGTCTTCACTGGCAAGTGCTCGAGCCTCACTGCGCAAGCCGCAGAAGGAAAAGGTGGGGACTGGGAGAATGAAGAGCTGCCCGCTGTAGCAGAAGATCAGGTTTGAGACCATCTAAGGAGCCAGACGGTGCACAAGTCCATGGGACCCGATGAGATCCATCCATGGGTCCTGAAGGAACTGGCAGATGAAGTTGCTAAGCTGCTATGCCTCATATTTGAGAAGTCGTGGCAGTCCGGAGAAGTTCCCACTGACTGGACAAGGGGAAACATAACCCCCATTTTTAAAAAGGGRAAAAARGRARRMCYKGGGRAACTACAGGCCAGTCAGTSTCACCTCTGTGCCTGGGAAGATCATGGAACAGATCCTCCTGGAAGCTATGCTAAGGCACATGGAGGACAGGGAGGTGATTCGAGACAGTCAGCATGGCTTCACCAAGGGCAAGTCCTGCCTGACCAACCTAGTGGCCTTCTATGATGGAGGGACTACATCAGTGGACATGGGAAGGGCTACAGATGTCGTCTATCTGGACATCTGTAAGGCCTTTGACACGGTCCCCCACAACATCCTTCTGTCTAAGCTGGAGAGCTACGGATTTGATGGGTGGACTGTCTGGTGGATGAGGAATTGGTTAGATGGTCGCACCCAGAGGGTAGTGGTCAACAGCTCAATGTCCAGGTGTAGATCAGTGACGAGTGGTGTCCCGCAGGGGTCCATATTGGGACAGGAACTGTTTAATATCTTCATCAGTGACATRGATGGTGGGATTGAGTGCACCCTCAGCACGTTTACAGATGACACCAAGCTGAGTGGTGCGGTCGACATGCCTGAGAGATGGGGATGCCATCCAGAGGGACCTGGACAAGCTGGAGAAGTGGGCCCGTGTGAACCTCATGCAGCTCAACAAGGCCAAGTGCGAGGTCCTGCACCTGGGTCGGGACAACCCCCAGTATCAATACAGGCTGGGCGATGAAGGGGTTGAGAGCAGCCCTGCCGAGAAGGACTTGGGGGTACTGGTGGATGAAAAGCTGGACATGAGCCAGCAATGTGCGCTCGCAGCCCAGAAGGCCAACTGTTCCCTGGGCTGCATCCAAAGAAGCGTGGCCAGCAGGTCGAGGGAGGTGATTCTGCCCCTCTACTCTGCTCTGGTGAGACCCCACCTGGAGTACTGCGTCCAGCTCTGGAGTCCTCAGCACAAGAAAGACATGGACCTGTTGGAGCAGGTCCAGAGGAAGGCCACAAAAATGATCAGGGGGATGGAAAGCCTCTCCTATGAAGAAAGGCTGAGACAGTTGGGATTGTTCAGCCTGGAGAAGAGAAGGCTTTAGGGAGACCTTATTGCAGCCTTTCAGTACTTAAGGGGGCTTATAAGAAAGATGGGGGCAAACTTTTTAGCACGGCCTGTTGCGACAGGACAAGGGGGAATGGTTTTAAACTAAAAGAGGGTAGATTTAGACTAGAGATAAGGAAGAAATTTTTGACGCTGAGGGTGGTGAAACACTGGCACAGGATGCCCAGAGAGGTGGAGATGCCCCATCCCTGGAAACATTCAAGGTCAGGTTGGACGGGACTCTGAGCAACCTGATCTAGTTGAAGATTGTCCCTGCCCACAGCAGGGGGGTTGGACTAGATGACCTTTAAAGGTCCCTTCCAATCCAAACTATTCTATGATTCTATGATAATATTGATTAGGTTCATAAATATAACAAAACTATTTTTCCACTTTTGGAAAATCTCAGGTAAAGAAGAAAACTTTACCTGGGTTAGTCTGATGGACTAAGGGTTGGCTTTCTGGAGATTTTTCTGACTAATCAACATTCTAAGAACTTTCTTCAGTATTGGCACTATTACGTTCATCAAAACTTATGAAAATTTTAGCTTATGGAAGACATTTTGCTAAAACAATAATGGGCAGAGAAAGGCTGTTTGTTTCCCCCTCAAAGGAGAAATGTTTCTCCTGTTAGACATGTTTTGCTCTCATCTATACTAAAATAAATGCCTATTTAAAGATCTGTTTCCTACGTAATCATTGACTAATATATCTGCTGAAGGTGACTGTTGTATGGCAGCCATTCAAGTCTAATATAAAAGACTAGCCAATCTGCACACAAAGGTTCCTTCAACACACCTGTTGGAAACCAAATGTTTTCTTTTAATTTAGCTTTCAGCTTGTGTCCACACTGTCTGCATCTTTTATGTAAGCCAATTGTAATTATACCTCACATACGGACATCAGGTTCCATTGCATCTGAAAGTGCATCATCTCCTGTATATATTTTAACTTCTATCAAATGGCACAGTTACCTTCTGAGAAACTCTTAAATATGCAGTACAATTTGTATCACATAGAGTGGCTCCACAGGAAAGGATAAGTAGGTCAGGTCCTTCAAATAAGGAAGCTCAGAGATGTAGTTTCTTAAAGATTATTGCATCTTTCCTCAGTATATAGGAAATGCATTGTAGTCATTGTGTTTGAACAGATACTTGTGAAATTTCCAAGGTAACATGAGGAGCAATGTGATATTAACTGTTACTGTACTAGTACTTATAATGAAGAGATGACGTTTGCTATCTGTGAATGTTGGCCTGAGTTTTACAAAGAGAAGATGGGAATTATCCTGTCACTAATTTCTGGGAGTTTGGTACAGGACCTTCATGTACGATCTATGCTTGCTAATGGCTCTCTGCATCAAACCCTTTAGGTGTTATTTTCTAGCTTTTTTTTYCCCCCCCAAAAAAATACTTTCTACTGTATGATAGAACATGAATCTTAGGGACAAAATCAATGGTAAAGTATGAGTATCTTTATAATTTTTCAAATGACTAATTTTCTGCTGGAAAATATAAGGTAATCATAAATGAAAGTTTCCACGGGTTGGCCTGATTTGTTGACTTTTTTAATTAACTACAAACAGGCTTCAGTAACATCCACCAGTTTCTGCTAACCTGTCACTTCAGCAATGCCTTTGATTTGGGTAGCTGTGGCTTTCATTGTCAGTTACAGGGAAACAGTCCTGATGTCTAAGCTGTCTAAAGGTAGGGCACTCGTAACACAGCTGGACTCCCTGAGATCCTCATAGATACTGGCTTTCAGTGAGGCTTTCAGAATTTACGTTTCTGACTCTGCAGCAGGGTGTCTTAAAATCTAGAGACTTCATTTTCTAAGCCCCTTGCTATAGAATATAGAATGGCCAGACACCCTGTGTCTCCCAATGCATCAATGAGGAAAAGAAAAAAGTAGAGAGTCAAAAGTCTCAGAGATCTAGCTATATAAAGAATTTTATGCCAATATTTTTTAAATGAAACTTTTTTTTTTTAGACATTAGTTTCCAATATCCTTTATAGAAGTATTTTTGAAATTGACTCTTAGAAAATAGGCATTTTTCTCCCCAAATTTTGGAATGTCATAAGAAAAGGAATTCAGATTTGTGATTTTGTGGTTCTGGCTCTGCTTTCTTTATGTACTGATCAATTCCCAATATTTTAATTACTTCCTAAAATATTATTGACAACTATTTTCATTTTTCTCTCCTGGACAGTTGTGYTTTTTCTCTAGTGCAAAGCTCCTGAAAAATCTTAACAGTTACTCATAATGCCTTCAAGAGTGAGTAGGAAAGCAGAAGCATTTAATGCCTCCATGAGTATGTGGAATACTTTTGATGTTGAGAAGCTACCTACCTTTTCCCAAATCTCTTTTTACTTCCTGTTACAGTTGGAGCAAGGCTATGCACTAGCTATGATCCTTCAAGTACCCATTTCATCAGTGTATAGAAAAATAGAAACATTACACAGAATTCAGAAAAAGATTAGCTGTCACTCAGATGATTACAACACCAAAAAAATGACTAAAACTTGCATTTTTTGCACATTTTTCCTCCTTTCTAGCACAGCAAGGAGAAATGGGAGAATGACATGAGGTTTTCCTGAAGAGGGAGTTTTGGGAAGTCTGTCTCAGGGGCTAGGAAGACAGYGTACTATCACTAACAAACCCCTGCCTGACTGCCAGTCATCCTCAGCTGGACTACTGTTATGGTTTCTCTAGAAAGAGTTTTTGGAAGACAGACTTTGGGAAAACAATAATAACTAAGAAAATTATCCATGGAACAGTGTGAATAAAAAAATACCTGCCTATGAAAAAGATGAGGGCCATCTCTGCTGCAGTGTGGCAGTGACCTTGGACAAGGTTGCAATGAGGAAAGTCTGGGATCGGCCTCCATAGGACCTCTCCTCCTCCAGTGGGGACTGCATTGGAGCTCAGGCCCTCAGCCCTGGCCCTTGCCCAGGCTGCACAGTAGGGGTGCCTGTGCTGACCCGGACCCCTGCCCACTGCCATGGTCCCCACAGACCTGCCCAGCTATCCTGGGGCTGCATCTGCCCMTGGTTTCTGGCACCAGTCCTGCTCTGTCTCCGTTACTTGGGAGCTGTGGGACTGTATCCCACCTCCATGAGGTCCCTGCCCTACCAGCCATGCTGTCACCTTGGCTGCTGGCTCGCCTGCCTTGTGCAGCCACCTGCCCTCAATGCTCCCTGACATTTAGACACCCCATGTAAGATAATGGGTGGGATGCTTCATTCTATCTACATACTGGAAGYGTCCAAACTACCACATAGATCTTCAGAAAGTAGAAAGAAGATCAAGCAGACATCCAGCCAAAAATGATGTAAAGAGGTAATAGAATGGACAGCAGCTTTTTTTAACCAGAAATTTCATGGAAGGGGATCACAAGGACAAGAACAAGCCAAATCTTGGATGGAGTCTGTAAGCTGTGAAAAATGAGCAAACCATCTTTCAGAGATTCTTCATCTAATCTTGAAACTTCTATTACAAAAAAATTATTGCTTTTTGGCTAAAGAGAGAAACTAGACACTTACATTTTTTATGGACGCCATTTTATGGGGAAATTAGATGCTAGCATTTAGAAGAGAGCTTATGAAGTGATTGATTGGAAATTTTTCACTGAAATATTTCTGACAGTAAATGAATTGTCAAAACTGAAATTATTCCCAGAAAACTATTGTCTTGAGTAAAAACTCAGTAAAAAATTGAGAGCAAATTTAAAATTGTCAAAGCATTCTACTTTTATATTCTTTAAGGTGGAAATTTACATTTTAATATGTAACAGACCAATTCCATATAAAACTTGTTTCAGATTCTCTCTATATTTTAACTTTTAAACTAGTCTCAGTGCTGGTATTCTGGTGTCTCTGATAATTCTTATTCCTTTTGGTTTACTGTATTAGATTTGAAGGAAAGAGTAAATATTTACTTTGGGAAAAAACTGTCATGCATATTCTAGTTTCTCTGTATTATTGTTGTGCTATACTCTCGGCAAAGTATTTTAAATTTTAGTAAACAGGAAAAAATCTAAAATGGCAGAGAGATCTTTAGAAGAAACCACTGTTTCTTCTAAATGCCAGGATTTGGATGATTTCAGAAAATCAGTATTATGAATTGATAGCTTTTTGGGAGATCATACATTGCAAAGGTAGTTTATGTTCTTAAATGTTCACCAGTGAGCTGTCTAGCCCATGGCCAGGCAGAGCCAATTTTTCCTTCAGGCTTTACTTCTTTGTTCTAATTTGATATTGATTTCTTTCACAGAAAACTTAAAAATGGTCAAACTTACTTACTTCCAAAAAAATATGTGTTCAGCATTCAGACAGAAAATGTCTAATATTGATGGGAAAGCACACTTCAATTTTTGGAAAAGAAAGCAATGAATTCAATAACCAAAATATTTTGCAAACATTACTTTAAAACATTTGTGTTTAAGGTCAAGGATTTATTTTATTTTAGTTGTTTATCTTTTCAATTTTCTGTATGTTTAGTTCTGATGCTGCACTGAAGAGATATAATTTGAAGCTATAACAACAGCTGGACACAGATTTTCCATGTTAGACCTTTATTCTTCTGTATTTTCTATAAATGCTCAAATTTGGCAGAAACAGAAATAAATGAATAAACATAATAATTCATACAAGAAAGAGGGAAGCTAAGTACCAGAACAAAACATATATATCACTAACAGGCAATATTCACTTGAGAAAATACTGAAAATTATTTTTAAATATGTTTTACTAAATGCATTCAAAATGCTGGTAGTTTGAAAACATTTTATCATATTTGCAACAACATAATCATAGAATCATAGAATCATAGAATTGTTTAGGTTGGAAAAGACCATTAAGAACATCAAGTCCAACCATTAACCTAACACTGCCAAGTCCACCACTAAACCATGTCCCTAAGTGCCACGTCTACACGTCTTTTAAATACCTCCAGGGATGGTGACTCAACCACTTCCCCGGGCAGCCTGTTCCAATGCTTGACAACTCTTTCGATGAAGAAATTTTTCCTAATATCCAATCTAAACCTCCCCTGGTGCAACTTGAGGCCATTCCCTCTTGTCCTATCACTTGTTACTTGGGAAAAGAGATCGACACCCACCTCACTACAACCTCCTTTCAGGTAGTTGTAGAGAGCAATAAGGTCTCCCCTCAGCCTCCTTTTCTCCAGGCTAAACAGTCCCAGTTCCCTCAGCCGCTCCTCATAAGACTTGTTCTCTAGAMCCTTCACCAGCTTTGTTGCCCTTCTCTGGACACACTCCAGCACCTCAATGTCTTTCTTGTAATGAGGGGCCCAAAACTGAACATTCGAGGTGCGGCCTCACCAGTGCCGAGTACAGGGGGACTATCACTTCCCTAGTCCTCCTGGCCACACCATTTCCGATACAAGCGAGGATGCTGTTGGCCTTCTTGGCCACCTGGGCACACTGCTAGCTCATATGCAGCTGGCTGTCAACCAACAACCTCAGGTCCTTTGCCGCCRGGCAGCTTTCCAGTCACTCTTCCCCAAGCCTGTAGTGTTGCATGGGGTTTTTTGTGACCCAAGACCCCTCTGTAGAGCCTTCTACCCTCAAGCAGATCGACGCACCCGCCCAGCTTGGTGTCATCTGCAAACTTACTGAGGGTGCACTCGATCCGCTCAGCCAGATCATTGATAAAGATATTAAACAGAACTGGCCCCAATACTGAGCCCCGGGGAACTCCACTTGTGACCAGCCACCAGCTGGATCTAACTCCATTCACCACAACTCTTTGGACCCGGCCAGCCAGCCAGTTTTTTACCCAGCAAAAAGTACGCCTGTCCAAACCACGAGCAGCCAGTTTCTCCAGGAGAAATGGTGTCAAAGGCTTTACTAAAGTCTAGGTAGACAACATCCACAGCCTTTCCCTCATGCACTAAGCGGGTCACCTTGTCATAGAAGGAGATCAGGTTAGTCAAGCAGGACCTGCCTTTCATAAACCCATGTTGACTGGGCCTGATCTCCTGGTTGTCCTGTACGTGTTGTGTGACGGCACTCAAGATGATCTGCTCCATAACCTTCCCCAGCACCGAGGTCAGACTGACAGGCCTGTACTTCCCCAGATCCTCCTTCCAGCCCTTCTTGTAGATGGGCAGCACATTTGCTAACCTCCAGTCAACTGGGACCTCCCTGGTTAGCCAGGACTGCTGATAAAGGATTGAAAGTGGCTTGGTGAGCACTTCCGCCAGCTCCCTCAGTACCCTTGGGTGGATCCCATCCAGCCCCATAGACTTGTGTGTGTCTAAGTGGTGTAGCAGGTCACTAACCATTTCCCCTTGGATTATGGGGGCTTCATTCTGCTCCCTGTCCCTGTCTTCCAGCTCAGGGGGCTGGGTACCCTGAGAACAACTGGTCTTACTGTTAAAGACTGAGGCAAAGAAGGCATTAAGTACCTCAGCCTTTTCCTCATCCTTTGTCACTATGTTTCCCCCCTGCATCCAATAAAGGATACAGATTCTCCTTAGCCCTCCTTTTGTTGCTAATGTATTTATAGAAACATTTTTTATTGTCTTTTACAGTAGTAGCCAGGTTAAGTTCTAGTTGGGCTTTGGCCCTTCTAATTTTCTCCCTGCATAACCTCATGACATCCTTGTAGTCCTCCTGAGTTGCCCGCCCCTTCTCCCAAAGGTCATAAACTCTTGGGTTTTTTCCTGAGTTCCAGCCAAAGCTCTCTGTTCAGCCAGGCCGGTCATCTTCCCTGCCGGCTCGTCTTTCAGCACATGGGGATGGCCTGCTCCTGCACCTTTAAGATTTCCTTCTTGAAGAACGTCCTGCCTTCCTGGACTCCTTTGCCCTTCAGGACTGCCTCCCAAGGGACTCTGTCAACCAGGCTCCTAAACAGGCCAAAGTCTGCCCTCAGGTAGCAGTTCTGCTGACCCCCCTCCTTACTTCTCCAGGAATCAAAAACTCTATTATTTTGCGATCGCTATGCCCAAGATGGCCTCCAACCATCACATCACCCACAAGTCCTCCTCTGTTCACAAACAACAGGTCCAGCGGGGCGCCTTCCCTAGCTGGCTCACTCACCAGCTGTGTCAGGAAGTTATCTTCCACACACTCCAGGAACCTCCTAGACTGTTTCCTCTCTGCTGTATTGTATTTCCAGCAGACATCTGGTAAGTTGAAGTCCGCCACGAGAACAAGGGCTAGCGATTGTGAGACTTCTCCCAGATGCTTACAGAATATTTTGTCTGCCTTTTCATCCTGGTTGGGTGATCTATAACAGACTCCCACCATGATACCTGCCTTGTTGGCCTTCCCCCTGATTCTTACCCATAAACACTCAACCCTATCGTCACCATCATTAAACTCTAGGCAGTCAAAACTCTCCCTGACATACAGTGCTACCCCACCGCCTCTCCTTCCTTGCCTATCCCTTCTGAAGAGTTTATAGCCATCCATTGCAGCACTCCAGTTGTGCGAGTCATCCCACCATGCTTCCGTGATTGCAACTATATCATAGTTTTCCTGCTGCACAATGGCTTCCAGCTCCTCCTGTTTGTTGCCCATGCTGCATACATTGGTGTAGATGCACTTCAGTTGGGCTATTGATCCCACCACCTTTTTGAGGGGGAGAAGCCCTAATTCCTACATGACCATTCTCAGGTGCTTCTGTGGTTTCTAACACATCAACAACCCTCGTGTCTTTGCTGCCGCATGGATCTTCATCCCCTACCTCAGCTGAGACGGCAGACCGAAGGACCTTGCTAGCACACCATCCCTCAAACATTGGCGTGCTGCCCCCAGGCTTATCTCTGGCAAGCCTGGTTTTATCCCTTTCCCCCTTCAAATCTAGTTTAAAGCTCTTTCAGTGAGCCCTGCTAACTCCTGTGCAAAGATCCTTTCCCCCCTTTGAGACAGGTGTACCCCGTCTGCTGCCAGCAGGACTGGTGTCATGTAGACCAACCCATGATCAAAAACCCCAAAATTCTGCTGGTGACACCAGGCTCGGAGCCAGGTATTGGTCTGCTGGCTCTTCCTGTTTCTTTCCTCATCATTCCCTGCAACTGGAAGGATAGAGGAGARCACTACTTGTGCTCCTGATCCCTTAACCAGTTGTCCCAAGGCCCTGAAGTCTCTCTTGATTGCCCTTGGACTTCCTGTTGCAGCTTCATTTCTGCCTACCTGAAAAATCAATAATGGATAATAATCTGAGGGCTGTAGCAAGGTAGGAAACTTTCTTTTCACATCTTTAACCCGGGCCCCAGGGAGTCAGCAGACTTCCCCAAGAAGTGGGTCCAGTCTGCATATTGGGCCTTCTGTTCCCTTYAGAAGGGAGTCTCCTGCAGCAATGACCCATCTTTTTTTCTTTATGGAAGCAGTTTTGATGCAGGGCGTAGCCCGACTTAACCTCGGTGACACCTCCAAGCTAGATGAACCATCGTCCTCGTTATCATTCGGTTCCACTTGCAGAGCCTCATGCCTATTATGCAAGGGCACCTGGGAAGGTGGGGTAGTCACAGAGGAAACGCGCCTGCTGCGCTGGGCAGGAACTTGTCGCCATTGCCCCCTACCCCCTAAGTTACTGTATTCAGCCAGGCAGAGAGAGGATAGGGAATCCTCTGTATCATGCACCCTGTCTGCCTGACAGGTCTGTCTCAGGGAAGGTAGGGTGCGATTCCAGTAGTCTCTCTCTCTCTCGGACTCCCTGATACTCCTCAACCTACTCACCTCCTCCTGGAGCTCTGTCACCAAGCGGAGGAGTTCTTCTACCTGGGCGCACCTCCCACAGGTGTGCTTACTGCTGCCATCCGGTACTGGCATAAGAGCAGGGCACAGCCTGCAGCCTGGCACCTGGGTGGCAGCGTGTTCCCACCGGAGCTCCGCCTGGGAAGCTGGGTCGGTTGATATATATAGCACCATTCTGGCATCATTAGCTATATAATTATAGTATGAACAATTCTTATCACCATTTTTCAGATCTTGTATTATGTGTAATCCAAAATAGCTGCTTCTTATCCGTAGTATAATATGCCTATATAATACTCAGTACTTTTTTAACAAAATACCAGATTTGTGTTCAATGTAAGTTAACATTTTTTCATTGTCTGCTGGAAAACTTTGTGGATTGCAAAATCTAAAGGGTACTGAAATATTCTTTCATACAATATTTGATTAGTTAAAATTTCTACATAGTGCTTTCCCAAATCAGATAAAAATGATCCAAATTTCATTTAAGTTTCAAGATTTTTGGAGGAATATTTATGATTTCTTTAAACTAAGTTTTACTGCTATAGAGGTATGATTCTACTAGTATGGTCTGTTGGAAAGTATTCCAAAATATTTAGAATTCAAAGCTATCTAATATTCAAAGATTTATTTTTTCAAGGAAAAAACCAAGAGAAGTTAAAGATGGGAAAATTCTATGGCCTTCAATCTGTCATCATAATTTAATACTTAGCAAAGTGCTTACAAAGATCACAGATTTCTTTTACGGTTAGTTACAATGTTTTCTTCTATTCCATCTAGATTAAAATAAAGGACTGGGGTGGAGATGTGATCATTTTTTATAAGATTTCTTATGGTATTACTTACATCATGGACATAATTTTAAGGTCACAGTAACAGATTTGATCTTGTGATTATTACTCATGGATGAAGTTAAATATGTATGTAAGATTCATATCTATCAAAGCAGCTTTCTACTCCTTCATTTAGCTGCATCATAGAACTAAATTCATGTGTTTGTGTACTTTGTCTTCTACTCTGTTCTTTGTACAGTGAAGTTAAAACCTCTTGCTTGATAAAAAGCAAGCAGCTGTTTTTATACTGGTTGTCTTATCTCAACTGAAATATTACTTTTCAAAAGTGTTTTCCTCTGCCTCTTTCCTGCAAATTAGGCTTGCAAAAGCATAATGCCAGAAATAGTTTGGAAAAATAAGATTATATAGTGTAGCTGGGAAACCAGCTCCTAACATGACTGACTTTTCATCTTGCAATCATACTGAATACGCTCCTAAACCCTTTGTTTTCTAGGCAGTGCCATCTTTTGCAGAACACACCATCGGTATGCCTTATTAATACATCATTTGCATGACAGATTCAATGGCATGCTGAAACAACAGCTCATCAGAGCAGCAGCACACTGATGATTTATCGTTGTAACGTATCATCAGAATGAGGCACACTAATAACACATGATTAAAAAAAAAAACCTACAGGGGTATCATGCAGGAGTGGATTCAATTCAGGCAGCAGAATGAAGGTATAACTTGTGAACCTTCAAACCATTGTCACTGATGTAAGAACATTTGCATTCTTGCAGAGTGTCACATTATTGTCTCCTAGATGCCTTGTCCCTTCAGCATGAGACCTGAAGCTCTATGGACATGCAAGGTGTCAGCTCACTAGTACAATCTCTCTGGCTTTGTCTTGGCATAAGACAACGGTTTAACTATTCTCCAGGGTCCGATTTCACTCCCTTCTCTGTCATGGCTAATAGAGGCATAAGAGTATGGCACATAATGCACTGGTAATGTGCCTCTGAGAGATGCTTTTAGAGAGTATGTCCTGAAATATGATGCAGTCAAAGAGGACTGTGGCATTTATTATCACTAGTTACAAGGTCAAAGTCAATGGCATACAAAACATGAAATGAAAATTGGATACACAGAGAATGCATTGCTTAAAGATTGTCTACTAAATATGTTCTTGCTATTGGAAAGCTTTGCTACAGGGAAGGAGCAAATACGCTGAAAAAAGTTTGTAAGAACATCTTCTAAGAAAATTAAGAACTGAATTTAGTTTTGGAATGCTTACCAAATGGAAATCACAAGACATGAGGTAGTAAATACTCCTCCTTTGTTCTCAGCCTTACTAACTTAAGAACTCTGCTCCTTTTCTGCAGAAGACATTGAGGTACTCAGAAATTAATTCTCTGGGCATATCTATAATTTTGTTGAAGTGTCTCATCCTTTTTTATTACATTTTTACATTATTACATTATCTTTGACTAATATAAAATGATTCCACTATGTGCAAGGAGTTGGACATTTCCAACTAATCCAGTTGATTCATGCTAATTGAAGCATCATAAAAATGAATCTTACAATTACTAAAGATGTGCTTATTAATTTAAATATTTATGTAGTCTTATCTGTTAGAAAGCATTAGCAGATCAAGATAACAATAACTAAAGATGTTAAGAACAAATTAATCACAATATTTATATAATTATATAATCATCACATACAAACAGACATGCACTTATGCATATATGGACACACAATTCATATAACAGCCAAGTCAAAATTATTTGGTACCCAAGAATGGAATCATATCTCATTAGTKAACTGACCCAGAGAAAAATATTTTCTGCATGACTTACGTAGGCCATTTAGGAACAAGTATGATGCCTATATATCTTGAAAGTAGCGTGCAAAACTTGGCTAACTAATCCATTTATGCTAATCCATTTATTTAAAGCACTTAAMTCTAAATGACCTTTATGAGTCAGGCAGAACCTTTTTATGTTTTCACAGATTTTTTTCTACAGAGCCTTCCTTTATGGGTCATTTTCCTTTTTTTTAACCACTTTGTAATCACTGAAGAAAGTAAAACTATCTGGAGCTACCTGCATGTTAACCACAGTGTTAGCTTTAGAATTTAAGACCAAAAAGAAACAAACCATACAGTTTCACCTGCTCTCCTGATTTGGATTTTTCTATGTACTACCAAGAACATTCTTTTAATTCTAAGAAATCTTGATCATTTTACCCTGGAGATAGAACACAGTCAGCAATAGAGGAAGTGTAAGGTCTTTCTTCTCAAAGGGTCCCTACATCTGTACATCTGTAGATGCACAACAGAATTTGTTTTTTTTTTGTGAATAGACTTAATTTTCACTGTGTCTCCTTCTGAATTCTCCTCTTTTTACTGAACAATTTCAATTAGTATATCATTCTAAAAACAATGGCATCTAGAGTCCAAGACCTTCCATAATCTCTAGCTCCACAGACCTATTCTTTACAAAGACTATATCATGTTCTCCTTTGTTTAGCATCCACAGTTTATTCTTCCCTTTGCTCCCACAGTTCAAAAGTATTTAACTTGTTTAACTGTCACTTTTCTTATACTTGAAAAGAAAAATTATGTATCAAAAAACTTGCCCTGTTATGTTATTACTATTTCAACATGTAGGTTCACTGACACATTCGATAAGTAACAAAAGGTTTAGTTAAGATATTTCACACTAACAATGTTACGGAATGAATTTAAACATGTGGTTAATTTTTTTWAATTCAGTATGACCTTTAAAGGTGCATTTTATTTTACTTTCCTGATTTTGTTTGGACTGTCAAGGTGTTTTAATCATCTGACTTGTAGATTCTACCATATTTTTGGGCAATCCTCCTGAAGAAAATAATTATTTGAAAGAATTGAAATTACCTAATGCAATCCCCAGTAAAACAATACATAATACATATTTTCAAGTCCCATCTTTTCTAGTTATTCAACAGCAGGATTCCCGGACCAATTCTAGAGGTTGTCAGTGGAGATGATTTTTCTCAGGCAGTGATTCAGAATGGTTTAAATCTTGTGATACACTAAGAGTTTGTATTTTTGCCTTTTTGTGCCATGTCCAACATTTATTGAGGTGTCCCAGGGGTTCTGTTATAAGTCTGCCATTCTTTGTTATCTGTCTGCTGCCTTTAGCTGCTCTGGTTTGACTGGGTGATCCAGGCTTTCATTGCTGTCCAGAAAAAAAATGCTGATTTATTCAGCTTTTTCAACATATAATAAAGCCATTATTATCCTACTGTCTTTTATATGTCCAGTAGTGCTAGATGGATTAGCTAAATTAAAAACGACACTGAAAGAAATGAAATTATTACAATGATGTTGGCACTTATATCAAAGAGTTTTTAATTAGTGGTGAATTAACTGTACCCAGGATTAGGAACCTGCTGATGACAAGGACAAAGAACAGAGAAACCCTGATATTTATATGATAATGAACAGTAATATATAATAAAGTTTTAGCACTAGTTGCTATATTTGCCTAGTTTGTTTCCTGCTATATCTGCCATGACTTAAATTACTTTGACGGATCACAATCAAACAACATACTGACATTTCATAGAATCACAGAATGGTTTGGGTTGGAAGGGACCTTTAATGATCATCTAGTCCAATCTGACTTGAACACTTCCAATCATGGGGCATCCACAACTTCTCTGGACAACCTGTTCCAGTATCTCATCACCCTTATAGTAAAAATTTCTTCSTTATGTCCAATCTAAATTTACTCTCTTTTATTTTAAAACCATTGCCCCTTGACCTGTCACTACAGGCCCTGGTAAAAAGTCTTTCTCCATCTTTCTTATAACCCCCCTTTATATATTGAAATGCTGCAGTAAGTTGTCCCTGGAGCATTCTCTTCTCTAGGCTGAACAACATCAATTGTCTCAGCCTTTCTTCATAGGAGAGGTGTTCCAGTCCTCTGATCATTTTCGTGGCCCTTACATTTAGCCATGTAAGTAGTTCTATATACTTTTTTCATGTATCTAAACCAAATATGTAATTTTACTAGATCATGACCATCTTTAATTATAAGTTTCTTATTGGTCTTCTAGTACCATTAAGGACAAATTATTTTCCACGTACCTAAATAATAACATTGAGATGACTCAGCACATTTTCTAGCTTTTTCAGCTCACTCTGTTGTTATCCATGCAGGTTCAGTATCAATTTTAAAATGTTTCTTGCCTCACAAGACCTTGTTTGCCCTTGAATTCTCTTTGCTTAACAAGCTGTTCTTTCTTCATATTCTGTTTGACTTCTAAGTGCTAAGATGCCAATCTGCCGATTGTGCCAAAATTGAAGCTGAATCAGCCAGTGAAATTGCTTTGACATCTACAATGCTGGAAACATTACACTTTTCAAATCCAAACTGAAGGCATTTCAAGATTATTTTTAGTTCCATGAATTCAAATTATTAAATCCATTAAGTGCATATAATGTTTCATTTGGGAATGTTACCTGGAGAAATCTCTCCAGTTTTGGACTCCTCACCAGAAGACACTGATGTACTAGAATGAGCCCAGTGGAGGGCCACCAAGCTAGTCAGGGAGCTGGAGCACATGGCATACAAGGAAAGGCTGAGACAGAGAGGTGCCTGTTCAGCCAGGAGAAGAGATAGTTTTGGGGAGACCTTATTACTGACAGCAACTACTTCAGCCATGAGCACAGACAGGTCAGAGCAGCCTCTTCTCAAAGCACAAAACAATAGGACAAAAGGCAATGCACACAAACTGAAAGCATGGGAAATGCTAATTATGTATTAGGAATTACTTATTTATTTGTTCATTCGTTTGTTTATTTTACCTTGAGGGTGGTCAAATATTGGGACAGGGGCCTAGAGAGGTTGTGTCTGCAACCTTGAGGGTGTTCAGGACTTAGTTGTACACAAGTCTGAGCAACCTGGTTTGATTAGACTTGCTTAAAGCAGAGGATCAGAGTAGATGACTTCTGGAGGTCCCTTCTGACCTGAATTGTTCTATGATTCTAYTATATATATTTCTCATTCTCAGACACCTAACATTTGTAATAATTGTAAGAATTTGTAGTAGTATGTTTCAGACTGTATTGGGGATTGCTTTTTGTTTGTGCTCCCTGTTTGAATCAACTAACTGTACACAACAGTATGAGATCGGAAGATTTTTTTTCATTTGGCTTTGTGCATGTAACTTCCAGGGGAGTAAGAGGAGTGCAACATCAAAAATTACTTGAATTAGTGGCACAGAGAGAAAAAAAATGAAATCTACAGCTTGATGAGAGTAACTTTGTGTCACTTCCTGGGTAGCAAAGACTGTGAAAAACAAGGAAGGAATGATATCACCAACCTGTGCTTCTGGAATAATATCTGGATCAAAAGCAGTGAGGTAGGCAACCCAAATCCTCAGTTATGGGCTGAAGTCAGCTAGCAAGAGCTGCTGAAACTGATATTGCTGGGGTCACTTAGGTTCCAGCTGTATGCCCAACCCAGGCTCCTTCTCAACGTTGCAGGAGAACAAAAAGAGGTGTCATCCATTTCCCAGCTACTTTTAAAATTCCCTTTTTTTAAGGTACTATGGATTTTGGTAGAGGGAAGGCTTTAGCATGCAGTTCATACAGATTGGGAGGGTTGACCACAGTGAGTTTATAGACAATTAGAATCTATTTGATTTTGGTTCATCTTTATATTTTATCTTGTGACATTTGTGTTGCACTATGGCAAATAATTGAAAGGTGAATATAAAACACTAACTCTCTGTTTTAGTAGCATTTTACATTTGCTTTATACTCACTTTGTACTGATAACATTATTACACAAAGTGAAGGACAGTACAGGATAAGGATTTTGTTTGTTTTGTTGTTTTTTTTTTAATAGTTACTATTAATAAAGTCAACATTTGCTAACATATGCCAGGTAATTATCATAGTTATGGCAATGGATTACTAGCCTGAATAAACGGGATAAAATTTAGTAGCTAATACTACTCACTTTTTCTAGTGACAACATATTACTTTATTTTTAATGTAATAGGTATGGAAAGTATCAGTTATGTAGCCCTGCAGCAGACTGTCTTCATATCCTTCAGTAAAATGCAGATACTGTTTCTAATATCTGCTTGTTATGCTTGCCGTTTACAATACGTCCTGTTCAGAGATAGGGCAAGATTATGACAGCAGCTACATGTGACATGCTGGTTTTATACTTAGGAATGCCATAAAAAGATATGTACCGTCTACCAGTTTTCGTTTTTACTTTTAATTAATTCCAACGTTTGGAAAATTAAGTTCTTAATCAGCTTTGCTCATAAGTGTTTTCCAGGGATTTTATCCAGATACATTTAACAGCATGAAAAAATGTAGCTTTAAGAAACATTTGTTGCCAAAAATTAAATTCTGAAATATAATTATAGTTTACCTATTATCTTTCAATACACAGTGTGGCACTGTGCTATGCATGAAGAAGTATGAAAGATAAAAGAATATAAAGAAGGAATGTCTCCTGTAAAGGGTTTACAAAATCAAAACAGACTGTTATGTAAAGTTACTAATTGCTACAAGGGTCTCCTAAAGTGGGATGTTGAAGAAAAACAATAATTACATATAAGTATATGTACATAAGTTACATTATTAAATAGGGGGTGAATGTGAAATTTTTTAAACCTGTGTAAAGTCAAGGTAGAGAAGTTAAACTAAATATTCTGAAATCAAAATAACATCTCAGTTTATGGCACTGATCTTCAAGTCTGTTATTCTACTATGAACCTATATCCACTGACGTCCTGCTTCCCTACATTGATACAGGTGTCCGTGCATCAGAGGACTGCATTTCACAATTGCAATGATACCAGTCAAAATGGTATGATACTTTAGGCATGTGTGCACAGAGCATTAGTTCTGTAAGGGTGAGGGGGCTGTGACATTGCTTCCCATCTCAGGCTAAATCTGCGTTACAGAAAGTCTGTTCCATCCTACTCCAATTTAATAATTCTGCCCAGAAACACCAACCTCTTGAATGTCTTCTAAATGACTGCAGATGTGTCACTACAAAAAAGGGTATCATTAAAATACTGAGTGTTCAAAAACATATTAAAGAGTTTAAACAAATTTCTGGCTCCAAGTGATATTTAATGCCCATGGCATTCATAAGTAATGAAGCTATCTCCAGTCACGGAATGTGAAGCTAGTCTGTATAAAGCTATTACTTTTTTATATATTTAATTACATTAAGAGTGTTACCTGCATGTTACCAACTGTACATCCATGGCTTTCAACACCTGAGATACGTATTAAAAGACAACCAACATTCCTTTCCTATAAGAAATAAGAAAGAATGGATTTTATACAAGTGATTTTCTATTGAAGCAATGTTAAAACACCATCAAGGGGGAATATTAAACTTGTTTTTCAGGGGAGAAAATTGCAAACTACAATACCACATTTTAAAAATGAATAAATTTTTAGAGTTACTCACAGAACAGGAAAACAGTTATGTTGCATACATGAAATTTCTTTAAAGTGTTTCAGGGCTTCAACTGTTTGCATTTAAGACAACATTTAGGAATTTCTCTCCCTCAAAACTATCCTTTGTTTCTATTTCTTGTTTTCATTTACCCTGACACAGATAGCTTCTTCATACCTAAAGTGGGACACCAGGGATCCAAGTTACATTACATCAAAAATCCTTGGGCCTTTCATTTCTGCATTTTGCTTGCTCAGCCAGAACAAAACTTGGTTTGGGATTAGTAAGAATTTTTCCCGGATAGAATAAATAAGTACTGTTGGAAGTGTTCTCCTCCATCTGTATTATTCATTTCTTCCTAAAAGAATTGAAATAATTTTAAGTAATAACTCCAAACAAATGGAAAAAGTGGCTTTAATGTATTCCTGACATATTTTGCTCTTTCTACAGCATGATATATGTTTTTGTGGGTTCTCTCTTCTATGCTAAGGTGTTTGAGTGTTCAGCAAGGTGTGAAACGATATGTGGCTTGTGATGTGAGAGGGACTGTACTGTTTCTTATTGATCAATGTAGATTAATGACTGCTATAGAGCCATTTATTGTTACGTTTGGCCATGGAGACCCTTTCACTTCTGGTCATATATTTCATGACAAAATGTGTTGATAGCTGACGAAAATAAGCTAAAATGTGTCTACTGTTTTAAGAAAGAAAGTATAGGAAGAATTTGAATAGCATAGCAAGTTTGTCAGAGTGTACACAGTTGCTCTTGGTAAGTCCTTTTTCCTACCTCTTCAATTTCTTTGTAGTTTTGATGACTATTTTGTTTTGCTGTGTGGGTGCATAATAGAAAATAATAATTAATATTAAAATAATTCAAATTAAAATTCAATAATTTTAATTTAAAAATGTTTTGGTGATTTCAACATTGTTGAAAATATTTTTATTATATTCCAGTTTGCATTAATGGCAGTAGTTTATTTACAACAAACTTTGAAATTGAATGTTTGAAACTAAAAATAAAATTGTCAGCTAAATATTATTTAAAAAATTATAAATATGTAGTCTTATTAAAACAAACTTTGTGTGGAATAGGTTTGACAAATATAGGTTTGACAACATAATTCATTTCAGTGGAAAAATAATAAGTCTGAAAAGTTTTAACCAGTTCYGTTATTATTATTCCTATCATTTGGATTTGAGAAAAAAAGCTCCACAAAATATTAAACATATTTTTGGCAATGAGAAGTTTAAGGAACTTTTAAGGTGGAGTCTATTGTCTCCTCCTTTTTAAACTTTCATGTTGAACCCTGTAACTGGTAGTATATACGTTTCTACTCTATTGCAATGTAAAAAAATGTTTTTACATAACCCAATATCGGATTAATGGTTGGCAGTAGAAAAAATATTCAGTAAAATTCTCAAATAGTCTTCAACTGTATTAGCACTTTTAGGATACAAAATATATTTGAAAACGTTGTCAAGAAGGCCTTATTCATTAATAAAGAGGACTATTTTTAATTACCCCATCTTAGTTGAGTAGAGGTAACCTCCATCTGGAAGGTAATACTATCTTGAACCACCATTTGTGGTAGCTAGATTATATTGTTAGTCCCCACATGTTGCTGTTGATGTTGCAATGTTCTCTCCATGATCTTTTACCTTCTTTTGCATGATCCAGAGATTCATTCACATATCTATTTTGAGAATTATTTAGTTATATCAGGGGAATCACTCTTACCTATGATATTGAGTATATGCAGACAAGTCTTCTGTTAACAATAAAATTGTATCCTTGAATATCTTATAGATATTGAAAGAATGAACTGATTTCTCAGACTTCATTTAAGTTTTCACCCCATCATCCATTCAAAAAGAGTAGAAACACAGTTAATATGATTCTGAGTCATACTGGAAGTGATTTTCATACTGGAAGTACATATACTGGAAAATACGATTTAACTCAAGGTAGAAAGGACAAATATTTGAGTTGATTTTTTAAAATAAAATTATATACTGGGGAGGGAATATTGATAATCCTTTTCCTGATAAATATCTATATGTAGTATTACTTCAGTTGGTTGCACTACACACTATAAATATTTATTCATTTTGATTTTATGTGAAAGGAAGTTGGAAAAAAATACCCTCATTGTAGTTAAAGAACACATCAGATTTTCTAAATTTCTGGATGATAATTCACTTGCTTTCATATGATACTGTCATGTGTTTTGTTCCTGTTTGTTAATATAAAGATTCTTACTATATCTTTCTGTCATTCTGTAAAGGTATTTTAATATAGAAAAAAGTAAATAAACATTTGTGCTAACAAAGCCAGGAATTTTAATTCTGTAAAAAACCATAAAGCATCTTATGGCACTTAGAGGGAATGATGCATTTGAATATACAAAAGAAAAGTTTCCAGTTCTTCATCTGTTGCAGTAAGAAGTATATTTGTTTGCTCAAATCCTAACACAGCATTAGATAGTAATGTGGAAACCTCTGCATAGTAACTAAGTTTTATTATTAATTTTTGGTCTATTAAAAAAAAAAAGTTGTTAATGTCAAGGTAATTGTTTTGGAAAGAAAGTAGCAAATGACTGTGAAATTCTGGATATAAACTTAAGACTTTTCCATAATGTTCACATGTTTCAGAAAGTACTCAAGCTCATTAACTTTTTTTTTTTTCAAACTTAGAATCAAATGGGTTGTGCAGAAAGGGGCACTTTGATGATATAATTTAGATATGTAAAATCTGATAATTTTCTTCCTCACTGGTTCATTTCCACTTAAGGCTCAGTAAAAGTAGAACTGCCTATCAAATATTAATTGAACAATGAACTATTCTACTTTTTGCTGATGCTTAAGCAAAATTGATTGAGCAAGGAAGAGAAATATTCATTTCTTAATGCAACTGGCTTGCTTCATCCTCTCCAAGAGAATGTAAGGGCTTCCAGATTGAGGACCCCCAACTCATAATAAGAAACAAATTTCTAGTTTCATAGTATAGCTAGCATAGGCCTTCATTTTTTTTTTTTTTTAATATTTTCAATTGGTGGTAAATAATGAGAAGTTACTGAAACTTTCCTTCTAACTTAATGTCCTGGTTTTGGCTGGGATAGAGTTAATTTTCTTCCTAGTAGCTGGTATAGTCCTGTGTTTTGGATTTAGTATGAGAATAATGTTGATAACACACTGGTGTTTTAGTTGTTGCTAAGTAGTGCTTACACTAGTCAAGGATTTTTCAGCTTCCCTTGCTCTGTCAGGTGCACAAGAAGCTCGGAGGGGGCGCAGCTGGGACAGCTGACCCCAACTGGCCAACAGGGTATTCCATACCATATGATGTCATGCTCAGTATATAAACTAGGAGGCATGGTCTGGGAAGCAGCAATTGTTGCTCGGGGCCTGGCTGGGCATCATTTGGCAGGTGGTGAGCAATTGCATTGTGCATCACTCATTTTGTACAGTCTATCGTCTTTATTATTATTATTATTATTTTCCCTTTCTTTTCTGTTCTATCAAACTBTCTTTATCTCAATCCACGAATTTAACTTTGGGTTTTTTTTTTTTTACTATTCTCTCCCCCATCCCACTGGGTAGGGGGGAGTGAGCAAGCTGCTGTGTGGTGTTTGGCTGCCTGCCAGGTTAAACCACAACAGTTCTTTTTTGGCACCTAACGGGGGCTCAAACCCACTACCCTGAGATTAAGACTCTCATGCTCCACCGATTGAGCTAGCTGGGCATGATAGCCAAGAAATTGTCCCAGGAGTTCCAGCAATTCAAAGAGGATATGTCCTACTCCCCACCTGCATGAGCCAGTATCTCAGCCATTAGGAGTTAAGTATCCCACTGCTCAAGAGAGAAGATAATAGTGGATACACACCAAGGSCCACCCTGTGGTTTTACCTGTGTGACCACGGAGGGGACATGAGGAAGTGGGATGGAAAATCTACCTCAACCTTGGAGGCACAGGTACGTGAGTTGCAAGGAAAAACAATCACAAAAGGGGGTTCTTCCAGGAAAACTGCTGCTCCAGTTTCCAGTGAGCAGTTCCCCAGACAGAGTAGAAGAAGGGCTGATTCCACTTCCGATCTTAATAAAGGGACTCCTGATTYRTACTTABAAGAAGWGGGTAGHGAATACRATGACCAGGACTAGAGGGGCCCTGCMTCCAGCCAGGTGGAGGAAAGGGACAACCGGGTTTACTGGACTGTGTGGATTCGATGGCCTGGCACATCAGACCCACAGGAGTATAAGGCTCTCGTAGGCACTGGTGCACAGTGTACCCTGATGCCATCAAGCTATAAAGGGGCAGAACCCATTTGTATTTCTGGAGTGACAGGGGGATCCCAACAGCTAACTGTATTGGAGGCCGAAGTGAGCCTAACCCGGAAGAAGTGGCAAAAGCACCCCGTTGTGACTGACCCAGAGGCTC
>JAYKAV010002902.1:531099-627450 GCA_035582835.1 Phoebastria nigripes | reverse complement strand
ATCGTATGGGGCAACACAGCAGAAGAAGGTTTTGAGAAAGGGAAGAGAATAGTCCAAATCCTTCTGAAGGCTGGTTTTGCCATCAAACAAAGTAAGGTCAAGGGACCTGCACAGGAGATCCAGTTTTYAGGAATAAAATGGCAMGATGGRYGTYGTCASMTCCCAATGGATGTGATCAAWAAAATAACAGCCATGTCCCCACCAACTAGCAAAAAGGAAACACAAGCCTTCTTAGGCGTTGTGGGTTTTTGGAGAATGCATATTCCAGACTACAGCTTGATTGTAAGCCCTCTCTATCAAGTGACCAGGAAGAAGAACGATTTCAAATGGGGCCCTGAGCAACGACAAGCCTTTGAACAAATTAAACAGGAGATAGTTCAKGYAGTAGCCCTTGGGCCAGTCCGGGCAGGACAAGATGTAAAAAATGTGCTCTACACCGCAGCCGGGGAGAATGGCCCTACCTGGAGCCTCTGGCAGAGGGCACCAGGAGAGACTCGAGGTCGACCCCTGGGGTTTTGGGGTCAGGGATACAGAGGATCCAAGGCCTGCTATACTCCAACTGAGAAAGAGATACTGGCAGCATATGGAGGGGTTCGAGCTGCTTCGGAAGTGGTTGGCACTGAAGCACAGCTCCTCCTGGCACCCCGACTGCCGGTGCTGGGCTGGATGTTCAAAGRGAGGGTCCCCTCTACACRTCATGCAACCGATGCTACGTGGAGTAAGTGGGTCGYGCTGATCAYRCAAYGGRCCYRAAYAGGAAACCCCAGTCGCCCAGGAATCTTGGAAGTGATCACAAACTGGCCAGAAGGCAAAGATTTTGGAATGTCCCCAGAGGAGGAGGTGATGTGTGCTGAAGAGTCCCCACTGTATAATAAGCTACCAGAGAATGAGAAGCAATATTCCCTGTTCACTGATGGGTCCYGTCGTCTTGTGGGAAAGCATCGGAGGTGGAAGGCTTCTGTGTGGAGTCCTATASGACAAGTCGCAGAAACTGCYGAAGGAGAAGGTGAATCRAGTCAGTTTGCAGARGTGAAAGCCATCCAGCTGGCTTTGGATATTGCTGAATGAGAAAAATGGCCAGTACTTTATCTCTGTACTGACTCATGGATGGTGGCAAATGCCCTGTGGGGGTGGTTGCAGCAGTGGAAGCAGAACAACTGGCAGTGCAGAGGCAAACCCATCTGGGCTGCCGCATTGTGGCAAGATATCGCTGCCCAGGTAGAGAATCTGGTTGTAAGAGTACGTCACGTAGATGCTCACATACCCAAGAGTCGGGCCACTGAAGAACATCAAAACAACCAGCAGGTGGATCAGGCTGCTAAGATCGAAGTGKCTCAGGTGGATCTGGACTGGCAACATAAGGGTGAATTATTTATAGCTTGGTGGGCCCGTGACGTGAGGCTCAAACAACTATTTAGGAATACCGTCCAGAGATCAACCCTGGTGACAGGCAGTGTAGCTACTTGGTGGGCCCGTGACGTGAGGCTCAAACAACTATTTAGGAATACCGTCCAGAGATCAACCCTGGTGACAGGCAGTGTAGCTACTCAAAGCCCTGCGACAGGCACTGCAGCTACTTCAGTCCCGGCGACAGGCACTGTGGCTACTCAAACCCCCRTGACAGGCACTGCAGCTACTCAAACTCCAGTGACAGGCACTGCGGCTGATCCAGAGAGCCAACGCATGCCAGTATCAGTTGCCCCTATACAYAAGAAGAAATACACGAGAAAATCAGCTCATTTAGTAAGGGATGAAGATGAACCAAGGCCATCACGTGAACAGGAGGAGGAAGAGGCAGAACCCATAAATGAGATGGTAACCACCCGATCCCTATCCCTGAATGAGCTGCGAGATATGCCAAAGGATTTCAGCCATCTTCTAGGCGAGCACATTGTCACCTGGCTGCTCTGATGCTGGGATAACGGGGCCAGTGGCCTGGAATTGGAGGTTAGGGAAGCCAAGYAGCTGGGATCCCTTTCTAGGGAAGGGGACATTGACAAAGCAATTGGACAAGGGGCAGAAGTCCTCAGCCTCTGGAGACGACTCCTGTCAGGCGTGAAGGAAAGGTATACCTTCAAGGAAGATGTTATATGTCACCCAGGCAAGTGGACCACCATGGGAGAAGTATCCAGTACCTGAGGGAATTAGCCATGCTGGAGGTGATTTATGATAATGTGAACAATGAGCAGTTACCCAAAGATCCAAATGAAGTCCAGTGCACCCAACCCATGTGGTGGAAGTTTGTACATAGTGCACTAGCGTCGTATGCCAACTCACACCCATTGGCAGTAATGACCTGGAAAGATGGAGAGGAACAAACGGTGGATAAACTGGCTGTCCAACTCCAGCATTATGAAGGAAGTCTCTCCTCCTCCCTATGGGCCTGCTTCTCAGCTGTGGAGAAATACTTACCCAGCAGGAGAAACACCATGATCAGGCAGGTGGTTTTCCCAGGGCGAGGCTCATCCCCTGCACTCCGGGTGTGCTGACCCCTGCGATTTCCCCAAATGCGTGAAACTCGACCGCGTAATTTGACATAGTGGGGGACTGCGTTTGCACTCTCCCCTGGTTTCCAAAAAAGAACTGTAGTGGTTTAACCTGGCAGGCAGCCAAACACCACACAGCAGCTCGCTCACTCCCCCCTACCCAGTGGGATGGGGGAGAGAATCGTAAAAAAAAAAAAAAAAAAAAAAAAAAAGTTAAATTCATGGATTGAGATAAAGACAGTTTGATAGAACAGAAAAGAAAGGGAAAATAATAATAGTAATAATAATGTAATTAATTAAGTAATAATGACGATAGACTGTACAAAATGAGTGATGCACAATGCAATTGCTCACCACCTGCCAAATGATGCCCAGCCAGGCCCCGAGCAGCAATTGCTGCTTCCCGGACCACGCCTCCTAGTTTATATACTGAGCATGACATCATATGGTATGGAATACCCTGCTGGCCAGTTGGGCTAGCTGTCCTGACTATGCTCCCTCCGAGCTTCTTGTGCACCTGACAGAGCAAGGGAAGCTGAAAAGTCCTTAACTAGTGTAAGCACTACTTAGCAACAACTAAAACATCAGTGTGTTATCAACATTATTCTCATACTAAATCCAAAACACAGGACTATACCAGCTACTAGGAAGAAAATTAACTCTATCCCAGCCAAAACCAGTTCACTTAAATATGCTAGTAGTCAATAATAGCCATTGGGATAGTGTAACAATTTTTTATGCAACTGTTGTCTGGCACAAACCTGATTGCAGTCATGTCTATGGAAAAACCAGCAGTAAAGCCACATAAGCTGTCTCATGTATGATCAGCAGTCAAACACATTAAAGAATATAGTTTTCACCCCTGTAGATGAGAACTACAAATTAGTCATGAACTCATTAAATTTTTTTGTTCTTAAATCTGGAAAATGCTTTCTGTCTGCTTGTCATCTGATTTGGCATTCAGATATTGTCAATATCATTAACTTAATCAGTGTTGTGGGTTGTGAGCCTGGAATTATACCAGGCCTGCCCCCCTTGAGCATCTCTCTTCTTTCCTCAGCAAGTTTATGCCTTTAGTAATGCAGTTTGTTCCTTTGATTTCTTTGTTGTCTCCTTCTTGCTCTCTGTCCAGTAAGTCTGCTTTAGCTACCCGAACAAATGTGACTTCATGATGCATTGTACAAATGCAAGAGAAAGTTTGAATCAATGATTTCTCTAACATAACTTGTTAACTATGCATATTCATTCAGTCCCTCTGAGATTTGTTTTGGAGGAGACAATGGCTGAGGGTTGCAACTCCTGAAAGACAAATAAATTTGTTTTATCTTCTTATAGACTGCTTTGCTATGACAGGGAAAAAGAACATCTTAGATCGTTGGTAACTGAAGGTTATCGGACCAATATCACTATATTCAAGTACATTTAGGTAATTTTGTATAAGTAATATTAATTTATTAGATAAGAGGGACATTTAATGTAATCAGAATAGTGGAAACACAGGCATGGGTCAGGAATTAGTGAGTAAAAATAGAATAAGATTGACTTTTAATTGAGAATAGGTAATATTTAGTGGACTCATATTTTAAAGTGGCACTGGTAAGGAACAACAGTTAACTTGCATTCAGAAATTATCTGTTCAAAAAATTTTAACTGCTGTATTTAATTTGCAATGTTAAATACAATTTGAAGCATAAAATTTCTGAATATTTCATCAAGTAAGTACAATACTACTCAGGTTAAAACTGTAATATTGGAGTTCTTTAATTCATTTCAGACACATTGCTAGCACTTTGAATAGACACAGATGGATGTGTTTCATTGCATTCAATAATCCCCATGTGGATGCTTACATGAAATAATGAATAAAAATGCCTATGATGTTAATATTTTCATCATGACATTTAGAGTGTATAAACATAGCAAGGTTTTCAGAAAATGAATTAGCATGAAGAACAATTATAATTTAAAAATGTCACGAACTAGACAAATGCTGATTTCCTTAGTGAGATTTGAAATATACTCCATACATCATGAAAAGGAAGACAGAAAATTCAGTTAGTTTAAATTAGATTGGTTTTAACATGGAAAATTATTCATATTTACCATACTCTTGGGAAGTCTGAACCTCTTTGTAAAAGGAGAATGACATGCAACAGAAATTGAAAGGTGGAATTAATAGAAAAGGTTCAGAGTCAATGATACAGTGTTTAAGGAAAGGGAACTTTAATTTAGAACATACCTTGGAAAACAGATAGAATTATAGTGCAGGGCTATACTCTTAAATAACACACTAGCTTTGTTTATAAAATAGACACAAGAAATATAGGAACAAGATGATCTTTCAGAGTTAATGCCAGTAAAAGTTTTCTTAGTAATACAAAAAATTGGAGGAGAGCCTGGTATGAAACTTTTGAGAAAACAAGAGCATAGGACTGGAGGCGACCTTTTGATTTGTCAGTTCCATTTCTTCTTTAGATCAAGTATCTTCTCATATATGTTTGTTTTTCATAAGCTTTTGTAGATTAATCTTTACATATTAGAATTCTACTAACCTTATTGAAAAAGACTTTTTTTCCACAGTCTCAATATTCAATTAGCTATAAACCTTCTAATTCCCAGTCTAATTTTCTTCAGGACCTTTTTATCGGTGTACAGGTACTTTGTTCTCATGACAATACAGCCCTTTGCTTAACAGTTCTGTAAAATCAACTTTCTTAAACATCTGTCAGATAATCAGTACTATACACAACAGTCCAGATGAAGTCTCCTATAGCACTAAAGCACAATGACACTAGACTACTTTCTATCCCTCTGAAAATTAATTCAGTATCCTACAAACATATTTGACTATCCTTGCATGCATCATGTTAATGTTTTATAGACGTGTTATACTCAGCTAGCAAGCCTGTGCCTTTTTCTTCTCTGGTCCTTTCCAGAGGACTAGTTCCTAGTTTATAGCTAAAATTTGTATTATTCCTCAGGAATGTTTTTTTACTGTTGAAATTAATTTTGATTCTATTACATTTCAAGATTTTCTCTTACATTGCTTTTCCCTGGTGATATCCCAGGCTTCTTCTGTATTGGAAAAAAAACCCTCTTGTGGTTGTTTTCCGAACAAATTTCATCTACTCATTTTACTTATTTGTATCATAGTCATAAATAAAATATATTAAGCAAGAAAGATTCTCAAGGATTTTATAGCAACCTGTAACTTTCCTTCTTAATGTTACATCTTGACCTTATGAATTTTTTGAATTCTCAAGATCTGTTACATGTTTTGTGCCAATATGGCAGAGTCTTTAAGTCCAGGTAAATGAGTACTGTTGGAGTTCTTAGCTTAAAATTTAATTGTCTTATCAAAGAAATCTTGTTGGATTAATCTAGCAGTATCTCTCTTTGATAAACCCATATTGCATTTTATTCTACTTTCCATTTACATCTGTGCTTTAATTGCTCTATTCTTTGAAATTCTTTCTAAAGCTTTACGTATTATTAATGTTAAACTAATATGCCTTTCGTTCTGTGGATTACTTTTCTCACTTTACAAACTTAGTACAATCACCCCCCGCACACCTGGCCTCAGTTGAACAGATTTATGTAAAATACTTACAACAAATTTTACATTTTTTATGTGTTTCTTTCTGAATCCTGAATACAAATTATTATTTGTTTCTGGTTCTTTGAATTATATCCAGATTATCTGTAATCTAAGTGTTTTTAATCCTTTGTTCAACTCCATTTTCATTGTGGTCCTATTTGTTCTTTTCTCTTTTTTTTTTATTTCTGTCTCAAACTTTTTTTTACTTGCTTCTGTAGCTTTTGTTCGTTCAGTCTTACGTTTATTCTTTTTTTGGTGAGGGAGGCTTCTGAACATGTCGTCTTTGCCAATCAGTTCTTTTTATGTTGTTTCCATCTTTTTTCATTTTTTTTTCTGTGACAATGATTCAATCACACTTTTCTGTAACAATTATTCATTCAGAGCCTCTTCATGTAATGTTTTTATCTTGTTTTGAGTAGAGATACATAAAACTTTGAGTCAGCATTTCTCAATCTCCTCTATAATTGAATCCTTCATGATCTAGTAGTAGTTCACTAAGAAGTTCTTGAGATAGTAAAATTTTTACTTCTCACATAGTCTTCAAAATGCTCTGCCACCTTCACTCTTATTTCTTCACCTCCTGAATAAAACATCCTTTCAAGTTAGTGAAGTCCTTGCTTTAATCCCCAAATTTAATTTCCTGCACACATAGTTTAAGAACCTCTATTTCTTTACCAAGATGTTGGCATTTATTTAAGTGCATTTTGGTTGCTTCTTAGAGATCACACTTAGTTCCTTAGCTAAATTCAGCAGAGTCTTGTTATTAAATATTATAACTGACTGTTAAGCAGTTCCTTTTTATTTTTTTTTTTTTTTTTCTGTTATGCATTTGATTGGTTATTTGTCCATCCATGTTATTTGTATAGTCATATAGACATATGATGTCTAGTCTATGCCGCGCTATTCTTTATTCAGTGAAAAATATTTATTTATTTATTTATTAAAATACAGCTAAACCAGAATTCAATGGTATTTTACTTTACTGGAAACATGGGAGTCATTTTTACACATATCTAATAGTGCTTCAGCTCAGGAACAAGTTTGCTAAAACACTTTCATCACAGAAAGGTATTCTTGTGTTATGTACTAACAGCAGACATGAAGATTGTAAGAGTCTTTATCAAACCACTTCATGGTGGAGGTTGTAGTGAGGTGGGTGTCGGTCTCTTCTCCATAGTAACTAGCGATAGGACGAGAGGAAATGGCCTCAAGTTGCGCCAGGGGAGGTTTAGATTGGACATTAGGAAAAATTTCTTTACTGAAAGAGTGGTTAAACATTGGAACAGGCTGCCCAGGGAAGTGGTGGAGTCACCATCCCTGGAAGTATTTAAAAGACGTGTAGCTGAGGCACTTAGGGACATGGTTTAGTGGGCATGGTGGTGTTGTGTTGACGGTTGGACTCGATGATCTTAGAGGTCTTTTCCAACCTTAATGATTCTATTCTATTTCTGAGTTTTAATTTTTTAGTTGAAGATGCCCACTAGTAAACCACTACACAAAGAGGAATTTACTCTTCAATGTAAGAAGAGCAGAATATATCCTATATTTAATTGATAGTTAATTCAAGTGTATTTACAAAGTCCTAGACAGTGTAGTTTATTTTATTTTTTTATTTGAAGGCATAAAAGTATACTGTAAACTGCAAATTTTAGCATATTTGGAAATAATAACCTTGGTTTCACTTTCATCAACAATCATTTCTTAGGATGATATGTACCCAAAAAGGAATTCCAAAAGGATATACTCATTTTATATCCTTAGCTGGTGATCACAACTAAATCTGTCAATAGTTAGTAACATCAGAAACACGTTGCAAGGCTCTGACTGGTTAACAAAATATTTATCATCATGTTGACTCTTAAAATTGCTTGAATCCTTTTGTAGTAGTAGTGATACCTATTTCCACATTCTCATTTTTAATTAAGCATCTTCAATTAGTACATGAGTACAATCCATAGATCTTTGCTCATTGGGGAAATCTCGTGGTGGCAAACAATGTCCTTTTCCTGAGCTTCTGCTGTGAAAGAGGAACATGTGAAGAACAAATTACATATCAGTATGATGGCTTATGGCATCTGGAATGCATGCTAAGCAGTCTGATGAACTTACCTGGCTGGATCAAATAATTCTCTCTGCCAGTCTTTGAGGGAATTTGGTAGGTAATGCAGGCAGTGCTCTGGTTACTCTATATAGAGCTGTCAGTGTTCACTAGTTGTTCAGACAGTATATTGCACCTGATGAAAGAAAAGATGTCTACAGAGAACTCTCGACTGGGTTAATCAATTCTTTTGTTAATATGTGTGATTCATAGTCTCAATATTTTTGTCTAGCTATTTTATTCCTTCTACCTTCACCAATATGTGTAAATTGCCATTCATCCTACAAAAGCACAGGGAAAGAAGCCCCAAAAAATCTTGTATTGGTGACAAGACTTTATAGAAGGCACTAAAATATAAATAGGCATTTAAGTAATTAGAGAACATTGGCCACTATTGTTCTAAGCACAGGTTTGCAATATTTAAAAAATGAGATGTCCAGCCACAGACTGCTTAGTGATGATTCAGTAGGACTGGTAATACTCTATTCTTTACATCTCAGATTTCCCCCTCAAATTCAAATTCTATATTTGAATTTTTTTTTTTTTAATTTTTGAAATTTAAGGAAATTCTATCTCTTCAAAGACAGAGTTGGCTAACAGTAGAAAATAATTCAAACAAATCCATCTCTCCTAACGCCCTAGGACGCTGAGTTTGGAATTGTACTCCTATTTCTATTCTCTAACAAACAGAAGAGCTAAGGTAAAAACCTGCCACAGATCAGCCCTGGGATGTGGACTTGTGAATTTGAATTTTTTGTCTTGTGTGGAACAGTATGGACTTATATCTCCTATTTTGTTGCCTATAATACAGGATAGATTATTTTCTTTTTGCCTTTTACTAAAGGGAAGGGAATACTATGATACCTTCTAACACATATTACTATCCTCAGTGACTAACACGCTTAATTAGATGAACCACAGCAGTACTCATAAGTGACTTCTGGGAAATGGAAAAAGAAAGTCAGTTGGGAAAAAAAAGCAGGAATTTTTTAATTATAGGGAATTTTGACTGAAAAAAATGTTATGATTTTATATAATGTAAAGTTTGGAAGTAAAAGATCTCTTTTTCTTGACATTTTTGATAGTCCTTTTACATACCAATATTCCCTTCACCTCTTCTACCATTCTAGTCTTATTTTAGACAATTTCCCCTTTCTTCCCTTTCTTTTTGCCTTCCCCTTTTCCTTTCCTCCTTCTCACATATTTTTCCCATATGTTGCATAACTCTTCTTCATTCTCTGTTTTCATGTTCTTCCACCTAATTTTCTCCACTTCCCTTTGCTCTCAAAACCTGTACTTTAAAAAAAAAAAAATTGCCTATTTTGTTCTTCAACTTCAGTCTGCTCCTCTTTATATTGTCCTTTCTGCTTCTCCCTTCTTTGAAAAAGAGTACATTGAAACAAATGCTGATCATATTAATATTTGTCTAACTTTATTTGAACTGTGACCCCCCTCTGTTTTCATTTGTTAAATAAAACCCATGATACCACATTTTGCAAGCCCCATGTATAACCTTGCAGAATATGTGACTGCATTATTAATGACTTTTAGAGCAAAGGAAGTATGTGTTCATGCAGATTACTTGCTAATTATGCTTGAGGCTAGAAAATAATTAAAAAATTATCATGCACTGGTTTTAGATTTTTTTTAGGAGGATAACTCCAAAATTTCTATTTTCAGGAGAGCATAAAGACACTGAAAGTGCAAAATACCTCTTTTATATAAGCAAAGGAGACAAGCAGAATAGTGAAAGCACTTTTTTAAGGCATAAGAGTGAGGAATATTATTCCTAATATATCGATACTTCAAACAAGTTTTAATTTGGAAACAGAATGAAAAACATTATCTTATCTTATACAATCAATAAGTATACAACAGAAAAAACAATGACTTTTTGGTTGTGGTATTGAGTTTCCAGTTACTTCAGTAACAGAACTTTCTTAAGATGCCGTCCTCCAACAAGTCCCAACTATTCTTTCTTGTCTCATAAACTATTGTGTCCCCACCTATTGACCCCCAAGCTGTGCAGGAAGCCTGAATGAACTGCTGGAAACAAAAAAGGAGCAGGTTGGATTCCCTGCAAGGAGACTTGTGACAGAAAACCTCAGCTGTAACTTTGAAGAGATGCTAGAATAAAAAACTCAGCTCTTCCATATGTATACAAACTCTCAACTGGAGCTACAGAAAGCCTTGAAGCACAATTTAATAGTGATCAAATATGACTTCTTATTGTATCACAATACGTGCTGAGAAAAGCTGCACAAAAGAAAGAAAATTAGGTAATTGTCCTTTCTACAGATTTGCCTTTACTTCTTACTGATGCACAGCAGAATTCCAACAAGTCATTCATTTGCTATGGGAGTTACCATTTCTCTAATTCAGCAGCCAAACTTGATTTTAGAGGTTTCATGAAAGCTTGTAAAGGAAATCTGTCTAAATCCAGGATTCAGAAAACTTTGAAGCTATTTGCTGAAATAATAATCTTTAAATTAATATTTTTTCTGGGGAAAAAAAAAAAATCACATCATTAGACACAATAGTATATATTTCAATATATTTCAGTGTATTTGGAAGCAAAGCTATCTATTAATAAATGCCTGTCCTTCCTCCCCTTTTTCTAATTCACAATTTATCAAGTCAGGTTGCAAAATTAGGCATGGATTATGGAATTTTCTTTCTAGAAATACATAATTTAGTATATTGGTAAGAGAACTTGTCTTACGGTTATGAATTTACTTCAGTGTTTCCACTATCTACACTTCAAACAGCAAAGAATAATTTTTGCTGTACATTAGTATTAAAAAAGCCAAACCCTTTCCACAGTTTTAATGGGATTTTAAGTGGTTTTCAAGTCAAAGATTTTTATTTTTACTTCACTCTTGACTTTCATGTAATCATTTAATCCTCTCACCTTGTTCTAAACTTGCCTACTCCTCTGATATCAATCACTACCCTGCCTGATCTCCTATGACCACATACAAGCTAAAACCAAATCTAATATGGAAATACAGTGAGACTCATCTAGAAGGTGGGAGATTAAATTATTAAAAATATACATTATATATCATTTCTCACTGCCTATGTACTTAATTTTGTAATTAAGTAGTTGTTTTTCTGGTTTTAGTTTTACATGAGAGACAATTTACTGCAATGTGTTATTTACACAGACTTTGATGCTTTTGATCTGATCTGAAAATGCTCAAAACCTAATAGGTTAAATTGTCAGGTGCAGGTTACTGTGGTTCAGCTAGCAAACACAGAATGATTCTCCCCCCTCCCACTCCAAGCAGCAGAGATTGAGGTCAAAGACCCCAATTTCTTCATTGAGACTTCTCTGTCACCATTTAAACATCATATTTTAACCTTTGAGTTTAAAGCATGGAGGAAAAATTGCAAGCATGACCCTCCCTTAGTTGGGGAGGGACACAAAAGATTTTAGTTGAACTAAGGCTTTATAATTTGTGTAAATATACAAGAGAGAAAGAAATGTTGCCAAACAGTAATTGAGGTGAAATTTGAAGTCATGTCCTAATTAGAGCTTTGCAAACCTTACAGGTTGGCCCAAAAGAGCTGGAAGAAAGCTGATTATTTCAGAAAGTCAAAAACTTCTTTTAATACTGGGCTGCTGTATAAGTCCTCCAACTTCCAAATTGTCACCCTGTTGAAGGAATCTAAGGATGAAGAAAAAATAAATTAAATCTTAACACAATTGAGAAGGAAGGTCTCATTCAAGGGAAAGGAGGCGGTGATACTAACAGAGAGAGATTTGACAATTTCCCAGGTTCTTTACTCATGTTGTGTGAAACATCTGAAAATTATGCACTCAGGAAAGATAAACCCAGCTTCAGCCTGACTGGGATGATATGTACCTATAATACAGATAATTATTGGAGGTAGGAGGTGCCAATGTACTCAGTAGCAGGGCTGCTATTCAGAGGGACCTAGGCAGGCTGGAGAGACAATGAGCTTAAATTRAGAAAAGAGATGTTCAGGCTCGATATAAGGAAAAGCTTTTTCTCCCTGAGAACAGCCCAGCAGTGGGGCAGTCTACCCAGAGATGCTGTGCAATCCCCATCCTTGGAGGTTTTCAATACCCAGCTGGACAAAGCCCTRAGCAGTTGGAGGTCTGACCTCAGAAGTGGCCCTGCTGTGAGCAGGAGGTTGGACTGGAGTCCTCATGAGCTCCCTTCTGACCTGAGCTATCCTTTGAATGTAATTGAAAGATACAAAAATTGTAAGAGATGTCTCATTGTCCAGGGCACAAGTGTAAGAATGAACAGACTTATGCCCATCCCCTTCTCTCTAAGAAGTTTCTAATATGAACTTTTTCAACTTGCTTTTTTCCTGATCATCTGTTCCCTATTACTTAAATGGGATTGAATCAGCATTTCTTTGTCTATCAAGTGTTACCTAGGCAGATATTCATTTACAAGCTTGTGAATATAGTAACAAAGCTCCTAAACTGACAGCAATCATCAATTTTAAAAACATTTGTGAGGCTAGGCCTCCGTAACTTGAGTTCCACTTCACATGCTTTGAGCCTTGTCAGCTATTAATTTTAGGTACTAGAAGCTATGTTGACACTAGGTTTTAACTGGCCAAAATGTAAGTGAAAGATATTGACTCATCAAATATTTAAGCCACAGAGTATCTCCATTTTCTTATTTAAAAAAAATTAATTGTTATCTTGTGTGCATACCATTAAAAGTTGGGATAGATTTAAGGACTACTCTAAGACTGAAACAAGTACTCCATCTAATAGAYCTTTGGTAGCTATAATGTCCCTTTGTTACATAAACTAGCAAAAAACCATAATATGTGTGAATTAGGAACTTCAGATGGCTTAACAAAAAGTTATGACTTCCTCAGATTAGTTTACTTTTGGGTGACATCAATGCTGATACCAGTTAAATACAGAAAAATAATAAAACATAATGAATGGTCATTTAGTTGCTGGAAAACTGGCAGATAATACTGTTATGCAAATAGAGACCTACTATATTTGAGAATGGGAGGATTTTAAGATAAAGACATTAAGGTTTCACAAGCACCATAATTTTTTCTTTGGGTGAAGAATAGTTGCTCCTATTAGAACACACATACATAATCTTTAGAAAGCTAAAGATAAATGAAGTTTTTCACTACTGATGAGAAAAACCCCCATAAATGCAAGTGAATTCTACAGAAAAAATGAACTTGTTAGTACTGCTGTATTTGGCAGGACTTGGGGTAATGCTGGAAGAACCAAACCGAGATTCCAGTCCAGTGAAGTCTTGAAGTTTCTCTATGAGATGAGGGTATTACATTTTAAAAACAATGTTCTTTTCACTGAATTATACAACACCTTTTTGTTGTGCCAGCACATCAGATTTAGTTGAAAAGTGACCCAAAAGCAGAAATTGAGGGATATTTTTCAGCATTATGAATTTTCTGATCCTATTTACTGAACAGTTTCTTGAACAGCCATGGTGATGCAGAAGCAAAGGCGATATATAGGTGAGTCTGGTGCACTGGAAGTCTGGTGCAAAGGACACTTAAGCTAGCACTGCCTTGAAGAAAAGCCTGTAGAATTACAGTTTGGCAAGTCTTGCTCATCTGATCTTATTTCAAGCATCTGAAGTGTCCTGTTCATTCAGATTTTGTGCAGAGGTGTATTCATTCCAAACTCACATTGATTGCTTGATTCACCCTGTATTCAAAGACTCAGTAATTGCTTAAATTGCCTTAACATATTCCCATTGCAGTGTTGGGGAGGGACTTTTCTCCCTTTTTACAATTTCACAATGTAGAGACACAATCAAAACCTTAGACATGACCTGCATAAAATTCATCTTTTATTTTCTCTTTCTATAGGCCTATTACACTTACATATGCCAATATACTTTTAGTACATTCTTCTTATACTGTCCTCTTTAATGATTATCAGACATAAGAATTCATTTAAGTGCTCTAACTAGCATGATTATCATTATTCAAGAAGTAGATAGTGCTAGCCCTCACCCAGCAAGGAACTGGTGGAGGTGGCAGCAAGGTAAAAGGCAGTGCCACACTATGCTTGACACGGTGACATGATAACTGGGGAGGCTGTAGATTGAAAAACATTGCTCCTCGTAACTCAGTGTTTGACATACATAGACAATAAGTTTCTGTATCATCACTTGGTTTAAAGCTGTTATTACTTCCATGGAACTGGGGAACAGTGGAAATATAGGCACCTCTGAGATGGCTAAGCTGATATAATGGCTCAAAACTACCCTTCCCTCTCTTCTCCCATTGGCTTCCCTAAYGAGATGGTTGTGCTTATCTGACCCTGCAGTAAAAAATGACTCAGATGAACAATTCCAAAATAAACCGATTACTATTAAACTAGCTTTCTGGTAGTTTATGGGACTGAAACAACTGAAAAAGGGATCAGCTGAGCGCCAGAGCTGGTGTAATCTATGAAAATGGAGAATGCAGAACTGTTTCTTCCAGTGACAGCTAGAATCGATTCCTGTTCAGAGATTTTGTGAAAAGTTGACCAAAATGATTGGCTCAGTTTGGTTGTGGGGGCTTATTAGGCTATTGCAACCTTATTTGTGTATGAAGGCAGAAGAAGAAGGATTCAAACATTGGAAGGACCACCCTGTTTGTAGAGGTTTTCTGATAGCAGTCTTGTTTTTCTCTTTTTTTTCCTCTCTGTGTATATAATTATAGGTGGGTTTTTAATACTTGGTTTTTTGCAGACTATGAAACCACTATTATGTCTCTTTTTCCCCTTTGTTTTATTCACAGTATCATAATTTATTTTTCTCTCTRCCTTCAAATTTTCAGGCCACTTTCTAACTTATTTCCCTCCATAGAAATGTTCATCATCAGCCCAGAATGTATAGCAGATTAAGAAAAGTGTTCTTTTTGTTTACTGTAAAAGGTAAACACTTGGAAAAGTAGCATAAATATGAGATGTTATAACTCCAAGCAGCTAGTAGGATTTCAAGCACTGGGTCATCGGACTGTTCCAGAGCAGGTATAAACAGTAATATTGTAAAACTACTGCCAGTTTTTGTTGTTGTTGTTGGTGTTTCATTTTTTGTTTTGTTTTGCTTTGTTTTGTTTTGTTTCTATGGCAATAGAGCAGCTTTGGACTTAACAATGGTTGAAGATTGCAGCCCAGTTCCTAAAATATAAAGGTTAAACACTGATAAAAATTCACAGCTAAATTCTTGCAGAAAATCAGGAAAATTTCTTTGATAACAATGACTTTATTTTGATTTTCACAGAGAGTCAGGTGCTGGTTTAAAATGTTAAAACTTTAATTTAATTTTTAAATTACATTTCTTAGGAAAACACCACAGTCCATTTCACTGTAGCATCAATTTCAACAATTCTCTGCATTGATATGGTGTGAATTTAAGAGAAAGACAGTAGGTTAAAAACCAGAACTATAGAATTTACATGAAATCTATATGAAAAACCCTCTTTATGATATTTAAAAGCTACCAGATAAAAATTATCACATATAGACTGAGCTGGCTATTCTCAAAAAAGTAAATTTATTATTCAGATTTGGGAGAAAGGAAACAAAATTCTTATACCTTTTTCTATGTTTTAACTAAGTTCTATGGGTAATTTTAAAAATACCTGTATTTCAAATAATCTCTAAATCAGGGATTAAATAGTTTAAAACTGTTGCAAAAGGAAGGGAAAAAAAGCATACCAATATCTAGGAGAGAGGAACCAGTAAGAAAAAGAATAAAAAATGTAAGGTCTGGAGGCAGCTGTCAAAAATACCAATGACATATGAAATATGGAAACAGCTGGAAATTAATCAGTGAGAATAAATCAAACAAAACCAGAAAATCCAGGAGACCATACCTATGAAAATCAGTGCCACAGGCAAAAAGGGAAACTAAAGAAGGAAGAAATGCTGGCATGACATAACAACTAATAAGAGCTAGCATATAGCTAACAAAGGGAGGTATGCTTTTACTGATGGAGGAGAACTACTGTGTAGTGAAAATTTAATTAATCCTGGAGACCAAAACAGTAGTAGCAATGCATTTTAAAAGGTATCGAATAATGGATGTACTTTAATATCAGTGTTCCTTTAAAGTATATTTAAAATATATATTACCACACAAAGGACATTAATATACACAGTTACAAGAACATGTCCTATTACATCTTGTGAATGATATATAATGTATAATCCTTAACAAAAGGAACAGGCCTGAGACTGTCAGTCCCAGACAGTAAGGTATTCTAACTACCCCCAAGTGAGCATTACAAGCCCAGAAAATTCAGCTCTTGGGTCCAAACCACTTTCTCTGTGGCTATTTGTGGTGCTAATTATATGATGGTTAAAACATTCCAGTGTTTCTGAGACTGGGCTAGATAACAAGGGATCACTAAATGTGCATTAAATATTCTTCTTTGGGTTAAATCACACAGCATACATCAGAATTTCCTTGTATAACTTTCTATGTACAACATACGTTAAAAAGATATACTTACTTGAAACTCTATTTGGAGAGCATACCTTAGTCTAAACTACCTGAGATGACTAAAGTTTTATAACATAAAATATAGTGTGTTTGAATCTGTATGATCCTGAATTTGCAAAGTGCCAAATTCTCCTGCATGACATCCAAATGCATCTTAAAATCAGAGAACAAGTCAGAGAACTTCTATACAGATTCATCTTCCTTTTTAGAGAGTCTTGGGTGGAAGTTTGATGGCAGATGAAAGGTTTAAGCACAATTTAGGACACATTCAATCAATTATGTGAAATAGAATTATTCATATCGGCCTTGAATGAAGTAATTCTCCCTTCTAAAGTACATCAGAACCCTGAATTGCCATGCAATTAAAAGGGAACATAAAGATATTGTTTGATGTAATTTTGGCCAAATACTTTGCAAATATTTTTCTTCATATTTTCCTTTTTTTTTCCCTTTAGACATTTTAAATTGAGTATTATCGACAGAAATGAAATGAATCTTGACTAAAGTCAGGCATACTGTATCATTCTACAAGTCAACTGAGTATAACTCCACCTCTGTATTTAGCTTTTAGTTTGCAAGCCAAAGCCACTAGAAAAAGCTTCTAACGTTAAAATCTAAGGAAGAAAATGAAGGAAATCTCCACTGGGTTTCCCCAAGAAAGATCTCGTTTTTGCTGTTCTACTGTGGAATATGGGATGTTTTCACTTTTTAAAGAAACCTTAGGGTCAGGCCCAAATCTCACAGTTTTCCTGTTTGCTTACTTCATATATTCCAGGTCAGCTAAATGCCAGAGCTGCTTACAGAGACTCATTGCTTTTAGATTGTTTTACCTAACTGGCATAAAATGTCACGGCTCCAGGGAACGAGCCACATCATTCACCAGCTGATTTAAACAAACTGTATATCTATACTATGCTGACTTATGACTGACAAATGGTAAAATTTGTTATACTTTGTTGAAGTATACCTAGAATTAATCCCAGTTACACATCCAATTTCAGTATGTTAAGAATTTACAGATTTTAATGTATCCCTCTGCCTGGAGAACAAGAGAGACATGTTTGATTAAAAATATTTTAAAACTCATCTACTCGTCAACTGCATTGAGTTTTAGATTGGTGAAAAGGAAATTTCAGGCTTGGTATGAAATTATTAAATAATAAAATGTAAGCTAAAAATAAGACAGAAAATACAGTATGAATAAATTGAAAATATTAATGAGCCAACGTAATGAGGATGCATTCATTTTTAATGTTATTTTAAGTAAAAATATGAATACTTTATGTGTTCTTTTTAAGGTTTTCTTGAGGCAGTGGCTATGTACTTATGTAAATTACAAGGAAAACATATTTTTCCTGGTCCTGTAGCAATGTATATGACTACAAATCTCTCTACTTGATATTGTAAACTATACTTAAATTAAGTATTTATCTTCACAATTTTTCTTTAAAATAGAACCTGCCAAAAGTACGTCCAGTATTTTATTCCTTGTTAATATATAATAAAATGCTTATGCAATTAGTAACACAGCAGAAGCTTTCTGAGACTGTGGAAATGTTAGTTGTGACCATATATATGCTTTCAAGCTGTGCATTGACTTACAGTTCTTCTGGAAGGTCTTATGGAAGAGGCAGCGCATTGTCTCACTGGAGGAGATACATGTGGAGTATAACCTCAAGAATGACATTGTGCTTTTTGGGTTCCCTTTTTCCTCTAAGGTGAAATACATTATACCTTGCATGTAACGAGCATAACATGCTCCCAGCTCTCACTTTTCTGTCTCATTCTTACATGGAAAAAGACATGTAGAATGGAAATCCAGGCAGAAAGCATTTCTTACCTTGATCTTTCTGGTGAAATGGAAATCCTGGACTTTAAATGCAATGAGCAACACTTAGGAAGGGATTTGGGTGCCAAAAAACAAGTGTCTCAGGCCATTTTAGAAGCATTTTAAAAGGGCCTGGTTTATACCTGACACTCCAGTGTAACATTTCCTGTAGGCCCTGTGTCATTTATAGTAGCCCCTGTGAGTATCTCTGAAAGGGTGCTAAGTCTATTGTTTAGGCACCTAACTTCCCCTTTAAGTTACCATTTACCTTGAGCTCCCATCTAATATATACTATATCACAACTTTCTTTTCTAAGGGTAAGAACGGCTCTGCTCATAGTAGCTTAAGGTTATATTTCCCGTGTGGCTGATCTAGCACAATCTGATTGACTTTCCCAGAGCTTTGTCGTTACACCTCATTTGTGAGTCTGTCTCTTCTGCAGGCAGCTGTGAGTAAAACGATGGCTTGGGTGACCCTATTCTTTCAGACTGAAAATAAAGGTTATTTTGACATCTGAAAAAAAAGAAAAAGTCTTAACATTGCCTTGTCTGTAAAAGTCTAAAAAGATATGGTGAAGAGTGTGCAGATGTTACTGCATAGAATTCAGCTTTAAGACCTTCCCAGAGGAGAATTTATTGTTTTTCATGCTGTGGTGGGTCAACTGCAGCCAGTGAGAAAGCCCACACACAGCCAGTCACGCACTCCCACGCAGCAGGATGGGGGAGAGAGTTGGAAGGGCAAAACCAAGAAAAACTCRTGGGCCAAGACAAAGGCAATTTAATAAGTAAAAAAAACTAAACCAAACAAAAAAAAAAATCTCCAAATCAATCACTCACCACCTCCCACCAGCAGACCAATGTCCAGACAACCTATGAGCAAGGACTTCTTTAGAAAAACTCTCCCCGTTTTATTGCTCAGCACGACATCATAGGGCGTGGAATGTCCCTTTGGTCAGTTGGGGTCAACTGTCCTGGCTATGTCCCCTCTCAACTTCTTGCCCACTCCCTGGGGGAGCAGAGCGAGAAACAGGCCTTGACGTTGTGCAAGCACTGCTCAGCTATAGTTAAAACACTGTTTTGGTCACAAATCTGAAACAGAGCACCATATTGCCTGCTATGAAGCAAATTGACTCCATCCCAGCCAAGAGCAATACACATACAGATGCCTACCAGGGGCAAACAAAGTAAAGAATGTTTGTAAAGTAACTCACAAGTTAGTCAGATAGCTCTTATACACCCTCTTTTTCTTGCCCTGATACTCAGAGTTAAGCTATCAAAGTTAGAAGCTTTTTTGCACCCTCAGTCTCATACTTGTCCATGATGAAACACAAAAGGAGAGACTTTACTCCTCCTCATTCCTTGATGATTCCATACAAATTAGGTAGAAGTAATAACGTTTTTATATTTTAAATTTACCTCCTTGTGGCCAGTTAAAAGAAAAAAAAAGAAATGGACCAATTTTTCTTGGCAAAATTCAAATCAGAAATACAGTTAGTAAAGTAGGTGGAAAGATATAATTTCTCCTTTGCTGTGAAAACTTTAAATAAAAATTAAAGTTTGTGGTTTTAATTAATTTTTTGTTTGTTTGTTTCATGTGACCAGTACCAGTAACACTGGAAAACAAGTTCTTTCTGGATTTTAGCTTTTCTAGGTAAGTCTCTGAAAAAATAGAAAAAATGGGAGTATTCACAAGAAAAGGTAGTGTGGACAAACTGGAAAATGCCTTCTAATGCCTAAACCTTATATTTTTCTCAGTCCTGAATCTCTAAATTAGCAGGTTTAGGATTATTACAATATTAATAATAAAAACAAATGCTAATTGATCTGTTTGCATGTGATGTCTTCATGAAGATTTTGATTTCTGTTTAGCCTGGTGGCTAACTATTTAACTGTGATTTTATAAGCCATAAGGATATTCAAGGACCAATTTTTTGCCATGATATTATTTAAAAATTGAATTGAGTATTCTTTTCCTCCCATTGGTAATCCATTGGAATAAACTTGCCTGCTTCCCCAAAATGCACTATGAACTGACATATAATTGACAATTTTTGACAATAAAAGCCCTGTCTGAGTGGTGGTGAAAATAAACTAACTGCCAATACATGAAGGTCAAAAACATTGTCAGCCCCATTATAAAAGCATGACTGTGACCTGATTCATCTTATATTTGCCAATTTCCCAGTCCCCTTGTGATAGCTGCTCAAAAGCTCTACTTGAAGAGGTGAGAGTAAAAGGGGATTATATTAATGGGCATCATGTAATATTTGCCGAGCTGGAAATTTCAGAAATCCTTCTGGACCAAAGAAAATATTCTACATAAAATGGCTTTTTTTTCCTACTGCTTTTTCTCTGTAGTCCCACTTTTAGCCACAGAAATAGATGCAATTGCTATAGCAAAAAACTTTTTCGCCTGGGATTCTGGTGGCGGGGGCTGTATGCCCATTTGCTGGATGTGAAAAGTGGATTTGTGCTATATTGCACTGTATTAGAAGTGAGTAAAATTAATTTAACTGCACTAATGCTTTGATCATGTAGCTGGCTTTTCCGTCATTTAAGGTCCTTGCCTTTCTGACTAGAATTTGCTTTTGTCAGCACAGCAGAAAGTGACATATGGTATTTTTGCTGTTACTTGAAATAATCTTCTGTAGATCAGCTGGATTTCCCAAAAGAGCTTTGCATTCAAATTAGAGGGAGAGAGGAGATGAAAGAGAACCCCAAATTACTATACATTCCATGATTAAAAATCTCAGTAAAGTAAGCTCCCCCATTCAAGCCAATATATTTACTTCACATTTTCAGTAAGTAAACAAGAGTAGAATCTGTTCTGTGATGTATCAAAGTCTTGTGAACCCTGATTTAGGAGGTGAAAGAAGAAAAAGGAAGTGGTTTTGGTGTTGGTTTTTTTTTTTTTTTTTAATTGTCTAAGGTATTCATAAACTATTAACTTATTAGCTGTTGGTTTTGACTTTCCTTCTATTACATAAACAAAGGACAGTTGTAAATCACTCTGGATTACACCCTTGCTCCTACATCACAGCAGCTAAATGCTGACCTGCCAACATAATGGAATTTTAAAATGACACCATCTTAACATGTGTAGTATCTGTGATTAGAAATCCCCAGATATAGCAATATTTAAAAAAAAAATAATATAAACCAAAATCATACACTGAGAATGCTGATATTGTTATGTACTTGGCATTACAAAATGTTCTCATTTAAGTTAATGGGCAGCATAACACAGAAACTGCTCAATAATTTGAATTCAGAGAGAGCAATCTCTATTGTTTCTGCCCACCAGCACAGTACATCAATTCTTTTCTTCAAGTTATTGCATATTGATGGGATACTTTTCTACTGACAGGCAACAAAAAATTAAGTCAGCACTCATCCAGTCAAAGTGGCTGAATGAATGGGAAGGTTAACGCCTCAAACTAGGTTTAAATTAGTTCACATTTCTTTAATAATTGCATTGCTGCATTAAACTTGTTTTAACCAGGAATATGTTTGATTCACAGTTCCTAAAGGCTAAGTTACGAGTGTATGATGGAAGACTGTTATGCTTCAAAGCCTACGAATTCAGATAAAAATTACCGTAACTTTCATAAGTTTTTCAAAGGTCAGTGAAGGGCTGGAAAGTTGCATGAAAACAAAAAGAGCTATGGGCAAAATAACTAGAATTGATAATGACCTTTAAGCCAATGAATAATGAAAATCATAAAATACTTATCCATATGGAAGAGCAAAGATTCTCATAAAAAAGCTTCAACAACAGGATACAAAGTAAAATAGCTCATTATGACTGGAAATGATGGACTGGTACTGCACTAAGGCAAAAGATTTCTCTTACACAGAAAAACCTCTAGGGAAATTTCATTTAAACAAGTGGTACATTGTGTGTGTGTGTATGTGAGTGTGTGCACACATCTTTAGGCTGGACTTACTGAAGTCAAGAGCAAGCTTCCATGTGCTACTGTTGCATAAGTCTGGAGAGCTTTTTATCTTATACTCCCTTTTGAAATAAGAATTAAAAATGCATTGGAACAAGTGAAAAGTATTACCTCATTAATTTTAATTTCCTGTTTCATTTTCTATGTTTTCATTTCTCTCTCTATTGTGATACCTGGCTGGAATTCCACTTTGACACTCTCCTTTCCATATAAAATGAAGCTGGTAATTTATATTTTGGTAGTTTTTGTCCAGAATGTATTCAAGAGAATATTCAAGAATGTTCAATATATCAAGAGAATATTTTTTAATAATTTCTCATAGGACAATAGGCATGATATAATTGTGTTTACTTCTCTGTGCACTGATACAGAATCCATTGAAGCCAATGCAGAGATTTCATTAACTTACACGTGATTTGCTGGTGCAGGCAGGATTTCAGGATCAAAGTACTGACTTCATTGGAAGCCAAGAAGGCTTACCATCTATGAGTTCTTAGTAATTGCAAAGACTCATTCAGTTAGAAAACGAAACAGTTAATTTAAGTAATAATGAATGGGCAGGAGAATTCCTTCATCTTGAACAGCTAAATTGTCTTGTGGACATTCTGTATTGTCTCACGTAATTAAACACAAATAAAATATTCCTAGATTATGGAATTCTGCTAATAAAAGCTAAAATCAATCTATGCTTGAGATCAATTTTTATATGGAACGTTGTAACTATTTCTGAGTAGCAGAYCAATCCCAAGGTTGAACTGAACAGTGGGAGGACATTTCACAGGGCAGAAAAAAGAATTCTCACTGAAGAAAAAATACATGTCCTGAGAATTAAAATGAAATAAGCTTTTTTAATTTTTCATGCTCTGATGGAAGGGTACACAGGAAGGGTAGCTTGAAAAGGTAATAGAAGTTCAGAGTTTAACTGGGAGTTTACTGGATGTAATGATGAAGAAACAGAAAAAATGAAGTATTACGTTAACATGGCTCTCATTGATACTAATGTTTTTTGTTCCCCAGAAGGGAGAACCAGTGTAATAAAAACTTCTGCTGACCTTTCATGCTCCTCTACTGCATGCCCTGAACAGAGCATGAAGAACTTAGAAAGCTTATTGCAATTTCATTCTGAGGTATGCACCAATTCCTTTGTCAGAGTTTCAAAACCAGAAGATTGCTAGTTGAAAAGCAGCCTTTAAAATAACATTTAGTTTTTACAATTCCTTTCTCTTCTCTCACTGAAGAACCCCCTCCTGTCCCATATATTTTCCTGGCTTTAAACCAGGCATCACTCAAATTCTTACACTGTGGAATATTATCAAATCTTTTACTAGCTATTCCAACATGGCCAAAGAGCTAGTCCAACATGGCATGTTTCCTTGATGTACAATTGTGCTTTCTGAGTACAATCAATTTCTCACATTATTGTACTAGAATCTGTATTAGAAAATTACAAGTCATGCATTTCAAGACAAGTGAACAGATGCTCTGGCACAGATTTTTTGTCCCAAATATAGAAATTCTACTATTTAATTAATGGCTGGGAATAGCATCTAATTTGGCTGAAGGCTTGCATGTAGCGGTGCAGGTGCATAATTATTAGATTTTCTTATTTACTGAGTATGGTGCATCTCCAGGTATGTCCAGAGGCAGAATTATTGCAAGAAAAGCATGAGATAGAATGTCCAGTAACTTTCATTCACCAATTCAGAAGTATTGGGGTGGTATCTGTCCAACCTCCAATCAAGCACAGAGCAAAGAGTGGATATTTACCACTGAGGAATAAATAAATAAATAAATATGATGATAGCTCAACTAGGTACCTATATTATTGTTATGTTATATCAAAAGTAGTATACTCTTAAGGAGTCTTTTAATTAAAAGTGTCTGAGTTTTTGTTTTTATTTTCCTTCCCCTATGAAAATTAGAAGGGGTTGTGTAAAAGCAAATCATTTTTATTTGACAATTGTTAGAAGAATGGAAAGTGTATTGATAGATCTGTGAGTCTCTGGTGTTAAAAGTAGTGACAAAATAGGTGCAGGGAGGAAGTTACGATCATGAAAGTTGTCAGGGGGAGGGTATACCTGCTATGGATTAAGTATATTGTGTAAGTGATCCTCTGAGTTAAATCACTGTTTTTTTAATACCAGAACTGCATTTTGCAACTTAGCCTGTCTACATTCAAAAAGTAAATCGATGCTTGTGTTGAAACCACTGTGAACTGTTATAATTTCTTGAATTTAATAATTCCCACCTATTATAATAATTCTTGCAAGCTTCTGAGCATCAAATAGCTTACCAGGTCAGCAGAGCACTGGTTGACTTAAAGGCATTAGTGGTCGTGCTGCAAGCTCTAGCTGGGAAGAGGAGATAACTAGCAGCTTCTTCAAATCAGATTTTTCAAGGGTGAAGTTATACATTTCGGCTAGAACCAACATATTAATCACCACCAAAGCCTGGCAGCCCATTTCCTCTATTCTCCACACCTGGTTGAATTGTCTTGTGTCTGCCAGGTTAGTTACAAGTGTTTCTGACATCCTTTACTGAATTGATAACACAGGGTGACACCTATGCGAAGGCACTACTCAGATAAGTGAGACTTTGACTACATCTGCCTACCTCTAACTCATTAGATGGTTCTGGTATAGACTGGAAAAGCAGAAAAAAGGCATAGAAAATTGTTATGGGGAGGCATACCTGGGAGATCTGAGTTGTGTCTGCACACAGGAAAGAACTAGAGAAGGAATTGTTACACTTTTACATCTTAGTAACATATTTGGGGGTGGTGGGGGTGGAGACTAGAGCCAGAAGCCACTAGCAACCAGGAAATAACAGCTATTTGACTTTAGATGTGGAGAAAGTCAAAGAGATTGGCCTGGGGTGTTGTGACCAGTAAGGCCATTGATATCTTCTGCCAACCACGACCACCTAAGTGAGAAAGCAATAAAGAAGGAAGAGCCCCTCAGTAAGGGAGCAAGTCCACAGAAGTCCAACACCACGCAGAAGCTGAGCCTGAGGTGGGTTCGTTATGCATGGAGACCAGTTTGCCAGCTGGGACTCAGGCACACTGACTGGATAGAGTGAGCATCTTGTTCCCCTGCGTCCCCAGTGCTGGTCACATCTGGACTGGGGCAGCAGGGGTCTTCTTCAGTGTGAATGTGTATTCTGTACACACTGTGGGAGTGGATTTTAAAACACAAACTGTTATTTACCCTGCTATACCTATCCTGCTTAGAAATAAGATCTAAAATTTATGTCACTGCATGGTGTAGTTCTGTCCTTGAGGTTTTATCACTCCTAAATTCCTCCATGACAGTTGATATAATTCACTAATCCAACAGAAAAAAAAACCCTGTTCTACTCCTTCAGACAGCACTGAGCTGTTGAGTCATTCCAGCTACAAATCTTAATTCATCAGTAAATCATAGAATCATAGAATAATTTAGGCTGGAAAAGACCCTTAAGATCATTGAGTCCAACTGTAAACCTAACACTGCCAAGTCCACCAGGATTATTTCTCATTATCTTTTACATTTTCATAGGAAATCATGCTATTGTTAATTTTCAAATGTTCTGCTAACAAAATTTTAAAAATACTAATACTAAAAAAAACACCCAAAAACTTCACCAAATCGCCATCTCTGTTTTGGACATTTTTGATAGGTTTTGTGATGTAGGCCTGTCGTGGTTTAACCCTAGCCAGCAACTAAACACCATGCAGCTGCTCGCTCACCCCCCKGCTCCKGTAGGATGGGGGAGAGAATCGGGAGGGCACAAGTAAGAAAACTTGTGGGTTGAGATAAAAACAGTTTAATAATTGAAATAAAACAAAGTAGAACAGTAATAGTAACAGTGATAACAACAGTAACAGTAGAATATACAAAGCAGGAGATGCACAATGCAACTGCACACCACCCGCTGAACCGACGCCCAGGCTGATACGCGAGAGCCCGTCCCATGACACCAGAGCCCCTCCCCCCACCCCTAGTTTTATGCTGAGCATGACGATACATGGTATGGAATACCCCATTGGCCAGCTTGGCCAACCACCCCGGCTATGCTCCCTCCGCCAGCTTCCCATGCACCTGGCAGAGCATGGGAGGCCGAAAAGTGCCCGGTGCAAGCACCACGCAGCAACACCCAAAACATCAATGGGCCATCAACGCTCCTATTATACCAAACCCAAAACACAGCACACCCTCCCCAGCTACTGGGAAGAAAGTTAACTCTGTCCCAGCTGGAACCAGGACAAGACCTGAGTTCTGGTGCATCTGGGATCTAAATATTATAAGTTTAAAGAGAGGAGATTGATAAGAAACACTTGCTTTTAAGTAGTTACATACTTATAAGATATTTCATACAGTCTAGGCCCATCATTTTCCTGAGGTCTTGACCCTGGCACTTTCTTGCAGTACCAGTAATAATAAATAAAATCACCTAGAATTAATTCTCTGAAACTGAGGACAAGAGAAGAGGCCTGGCTTATATCTAAACTCTTTACCCTTCCAAACAAGGTGGCACTGTGTGTATGGGATAGGAGATAACCTGGCCATTTCTTCAGTCAGACTTACTTGGAGTCAAATTACATGCTATGGTTCGAACCAATGCAATGAATGACTCACTGCCAGCGATGGAGTGACACAAAGAAACYAGGGGCAAGTTGTATTGCTGAGATAACCAAGCAATAGAGCAGTGCAGTTGTGTTCATGACCATTGTATTGATACGTCTTAAAATATAAATATAAATACATATATCTGCATTTAAAATATTTCCATATATTTGTCATATCAATATTGCCAAAACTTCTGAAAAATAAGTATGAAAGACACTATATGAAGAGAGATAGTTTGGAAAAAGAAGGCATACCTGGGAGTTAGACTGCAAAGACAAGGAGAGAGGAGACCATTCTGGAGTTATGTCCTGGTTTCAGCTGGGACAGAGTTAATTTTTTTTTTCCTAGTAGTTGGTATAGTGCTATGTTTTGGATTTAGTATGAGAAGAATGTTGATAACACAGTGATGTTTTTAGTTGTTGCTAAGTAGTCTACTAGTCAAGGACTTTTCAGCKTCCCATGCTCTGCCAGGTGCACAAGAAGCTGGGAGGGAGCATAGCCAGGACAGCTAACCCAACTGGCCAATGGGGTATTCCATACCATATGACGTCATGCTCAGTATATAAAGCTGGGGGAAGAAGGAGGAAGGGGGGGACGTTTGGAGTGCTGGCATTTGTCTTCCCAAGTAACCGTTACGTGTGATGGAGCCCTGCTTTCCTGGAGATGGCCGAACACCTGCCTGCCAACAGGAAGTAGTGAAGGAATTCCTTGTTTTGCTTTGCTTGCGTGCGCGGCTTTTGCTTTACCTATTAAACTGTCTTTATCTCAACCCATGAGTTTTCTCACTTTTACCCTTCCGATTCTCTCCCCCATCCCACCTGGGGGGAGTGAGCGAGCRGCTGCGTGGTGTTTGACTGCCTGCCGGGTTAAACCACGACAAGTTACAGTAAGAAGAATACAAGGAAAAGCATTGAATTCTCTCTTCTTTTCTGAAAGTAATCTCAAAGGGTTAAGGTGTTTTGTTTCTGGATAGAAATCTAACAAATTATGCTCATCTAATACTAGAATATGAGTCCTCTGGGGCAGAACAGTGCCAGTTTACATGCTTAGTAGGCATGTATTATATTTTGGTCAGCCAAAAGAGTCAATAAAGCTGTTGTGTCCAGTGTCTCTCACTATCACGACAATTTTTCTRTTGATTTTAATGGTCATTGAATCAAACTCACATCTGCATTTCTGTTTCTGAAGGAACAACAGTAATATATTTAAACACTACTACTTTAAAAGTAGGGTAACATGATTCAAAAGTAGAATAGGATACCAGTATTTACTTATTGCTCATGAAAAGCTTTGAAAAACTCTGAAGAAGTAGAAAAATGTATGAAATGTGAATTTATTATAATTATAATTAACCGTATATTTGATGATGCTACCTGAATGCCAAATATTTATGTTCAGACATCCCAATAAAATGGTTATTAACATGTTCATACTATCCTATTGCTAGATTACTTTAGCAGTGTTATTTACCATGAGTTTCATTGTTTGCAGGAGCACACATGCTTGTGTTTTCTCTGACAATCTTTGGTTGGGCAAAATTGCACTTCTTACAGTGTTGTAAATCAAGATGACCTGCTTCACAGAGTGGTATTCTTATCTGTGTTGAACTCATTTAAATCAATTCAATGCTTTCTTTTTGAGATTGGTTTTGTGATCACCAAATTCAATAAAAGGCATATCAAATAGCTGGTTTGATTTTCTATATGTGAAAGATCCCTTATAAGATTTCATCTAAAACTGATTCCTTGTTGCCATTAAACCTCACCAGACATCATCTCCACAGAACTCAACTCATACTTTCCATAYTTTGATAAGACAACAAAATAAAAATTAGTGTTTCCTAAAAACAGATGGTAGGACATAGCTTCAAGGACTGTTTATGGATAATATGTGGACTTGTTTTAAAGAGCTGATATGATAATTAAAGTTGCTATATATATATGTACATGATTTCATTACTATTCACTTTTTGTAGGCTCTGATCAATTCATAAATGATTTTTAGAAAGTTAATCAAGATTTGATTTGAAAACTTAAGAAGAAACTCTAAAGCTTGGTAAATACTTAGCCTTTCAAATTAATATGCGCCTCAGTGACTGATAAGGAGTTTATTCTTATGCTGTAGGCATTGAAGATAAACTCAGGATACAAAGGGACAGTTACTAGCCTTACTACAGATGTTTTATGAGACCTTCCAACAGTCATTTGACTCAAGATTCTTGTAAGTGGATGCCAAAACTGAACTTTTAGGCTGCTGAACTATATTAGGTTTTTATGAACTTGCATTTACCAGTCAGTTTTGAGCTTTGCTTATTGCACATTTCTTGCTGCCAATCTATTTTTAAAAATGAGTGGGTACATGGTCAAGGATAAACAGTACTTATTAAACATTGTAACATGTTGAGGTAATTTTGGAATTGGCTCTTCTTTAAACAAGAAGTTGGACTAGGTAATCTCCAGAGACCACTTCAACTTAATTCTTTTTTCCTGTGATTTCTACATGTTTCCACTACCATTTTAGACTAAAATTTAGGAGATACTGATTTTCACTGGGTTTGGGTTTTTTTTGTTTGTTTGTTTGTTTGTGTGTTTTTCCATTTTGTAGGAAATTCCAAAGTTCCATTATTCCCCATGCAGAAACAGCAAAACTTAAGTAGCTCTTACTTCAAGAAAAAAAAATGCAACAGAATGACATTCTCATTTTCCTAACAAATTTGCTTTTAGACAAAAGAGTCAAGTAACACGAAAAGAATCCATTCTGTGTTTTGAATTTTTATATATCAGAACTGAAAACATCATAAAGTATTTAGCTTAGAAATACAGGCAATAGTTGTGTAAAAATATTTTTTTTTAACTTGGAATAAAAATTGGTATTTTCTTTTAAATGAAATAATTGTGTGCCTGTATTTGTATATTTCGTTTCAAACTTTTGATTTCAACATAAAAGGTTTTTTAAAATAAAAAATAAATTTCCTTATGTTTTAGAATGTCTTTCAACCTAGCCAGGAAGAAATCAATTTTCTTAAAGAGAAAATGTTGACTCTAGGAAGGAAACAGGCTATATACACTTATAGCTATACACTTATATAACAAGCTATATATACTTATATAACTACGGAAAATACAATTCTGTAATCAATTGGGTGTAAAGTAAGTAAAGTTGCAGGCAACTTCCTAAAGTTAGAACAAACACTGATTGCAAAAATCAACAGAAAAAGAAAACCTATGTTTTCCACAGATGGAAGTTAAATATGTTACAATACTAAGTACTCAGTTGTGAGTCAGGAAAATCTAAATACATGCATATATACAATCACATCTTATATAAATTTTTACATATATATTCTCTATGTTTCAATTTACTTTACAATATTTCATAAATATATAACTAATGATAAAAACATGCCTTGCATAGACCAATTTTTGTTACTTTTTTTCTTTTTGTATTGCAAACTACCTTGACTGAAATATGAATTTCCCTTACGTGGAATCCTCAGGATTAGTTCAGCATACAAGTGTTGCTTGAATGCTGGCTGTGTCAGCATGTCAGTAGATGGCTAAAAAGAGCACCTTCAGAAATAAAAAGATGAAGTCTAACCACAGATTATTAAGGACTGGCACTTCAAGACAAACAAACAAACGAACAGACAAAAGAAAACAGAAAATAAAAGAACATTCTCTGAAAAGTCAGGTGCAAAAGTTAATGTTGGCCTTAGGCAATTTAATTYATTCACTCAGTGTTTATGAAGTAGAAGGGTCATGAGAAATTGAGTTCAGCAGCATTTTGGGACTGATCTTTTGACAATGATGAACTGTTTATGAAGAATTTTTCCATTCTGTGATGCAGAAATAAGAATGTCTTTAGGAGAAGCTTTGCTAATTTCAAATTTAAATTAAATTTATTTTGGACAAATATTTGTTTACTATTATTAATGCAATGAGAGATTTCACTTTCTGCATATTGCCAGTATCTTTCTGTCTGACTTCTCTTTTCTTTAGAAAACCTCAGAACTTGGTTTATATCATGCTTGTATAGACATAATATATTTTTTCATTCTTATATTTTTAAATAGTTCCATCCAAGTTTCAAAAATTGTTAGAGTTTCCTCCTTTCAACAATTAGTTATTCTTTTCTACTGTTTTTCTATGTATCTTGCCTCAAACAATTCATTCTCTCATGTAGTATAAATTCCAAGACTCTCATTTGTTTATCTTATCAGGTGACTCCACAAGCTGATGCAATTTATTCAGTGGTATACTTGCTTGATGTGAGGAAATAAATTAGATTGTCACCTATAGTGTCTCTGAATGAAGATATTGACAGTGGTTTCTTGCCAGCGACTTTCAGTTTTGAACATAAAAAAACAAATAGACCTTTCAGAAAACATAACAGCATAAAAACAGATTTACCTTTGGAAACAGAAGGAAAGTGATCAAACACCTGGGGCCTCTCAAAATTTTGATTAATCCCCTGTTTAGCTCCTGCAGCAATGCACCTGTATATCGGTCCTTATTCAAAGGAAGGTACAATATGAACTCCAGTGAGTTACGCTATTGACTTAAATGGACTACTCATTGAAGAAAATACTACATGGTGTAATTATTGGATTCAGAATTTTGATGTTCTTCTGATGATTTGTTATTTATATGTATATATGCTTTATATATATACATACACGTATACATACACCTTCACACATGTATGTAGATTAAAATTGAATAAATTATACAGGCTAGACTCAGCTGTCACACCTTCTATTACTTTATTTCAGGAATTTATCTTATACTGCCAGAAAGATATGTATACTTTTCTGCATTACATCTTTTACTTCACCTTTTAAATTGTTTCAGATATGAATGATACAAGAAGATGCTGAAAAGTCTAACAATCAGTAAAGTGCTAAATGGAAATTACAACTGATCCAACTTCTATCATATTGTTAGCTTCTTCTGTGGAGGATATACAATGGTTACGTCTACTTTTGATTTAGGGATTAATAAAAATTCAATTATCTATGCATTTTCAGGATCTGAATTTCTGAATGTATATTCACGCAGGTCAATATCTTTAAGGACATATTTTTTGAATGTATGTAGAAATCTAAACGTAATTTGGAAGCTTCAATGAACTCTGGACACTACTGTTTGCAGTTATGATGGATTTTGGATTTGAAGCTACCTGGCTAATAATAGACCTTATTTTGAAAATAAAGTCTTCTGTATATTTTTGTTATCTAGATGCCAATTATTTCTAATCTTACCAAAGGTGGAAAGGAGGAGTATCAGGAAACACACAAAATTATACTTGCACCAAGTTCTAAAGCTCACAGATATATAATAATGCTCACAGATATATAATAAATAATGCAAGTGAATTCCTCCCGACAACTAAATACAGTCTTTGGTTATATTCAATAATTATTGTGCTTAATCACTGAACAAGTGGTACTCAAATGGTTTGCTATATACCCAATCACCCATCTCAGTTTAAATGATCCTATCGAGACACTTTCATCCAACTATGCCAATTTTCTGACCTTCAAGGTCAATACATAACCTATACTTCTTGAATTTGCTTATTGCATGTACCATAATGTAGTACTGCTCTGGTACATTGAAGTAAGCTTGGATTTATCCAGAATGACTCAGACAAATATCCAGCATCTCCAGATTAAGTTTTTATTATAAATGGGAATTATGTTGCTGCTACTTCATGTCTGCCTGCACATATAGTGCTACCATAATAAAATATAATTATAATAGCAGTTGACATAGGAGAAAATTAAGAAAACCCCCAAATCCCCAAAAAAAACCCAAAAAATCCTGCCAGTCTTAAAGGTCCTTTCAAATAGAAAAAGCACCTTAAAAAGAAAAAAAGAAAAAAACTAGCCAGCTGGGGCATTGACTTTTGTATTTCTCCAGAGATGTAGAAATCTAGTCCTCTGTGGAGTAGGAGGGCTAAATTCCCCCAGTTACTCCACAATGATTGACAGAAATTAATGGAGTAATAGCCATATATATACACAAAGAAAAAAATATTGGTCCTTTGGGAAAAGTTCTATAACTTACAGTTTCCCTATAAAATGTAATATCTGACAAATTACATCAGATGATATAAAGGCATACCATATTTTTAAAGCATGTGTTAAACGCAAATTATGCATATAGAAGGGAGTGTAAGATGCTTTCAGATTTATGAAGACATACTATCAAGATCCAGATTGCAGCATTTTGCCCACTTTGCTTTGGTTGCCACAGTCCTCAGGTTATGTATAGTTGTGACACTTTCACATCATACACAAAATCACTATTGGAAAAGAGTACTGATGACTTAACACTGCAACCAAAGTAGGAAGTTCATGGAACAATACATCTGATGAGTGTTATTTTACAGTTTCCGTCTTAAAGAACAGGTATCTTGCAGAATGTCTGTGTGGTTGAGGTGACGTAAGGTAGTGACTTCCACTGGGGTCAACAGAGCTGCTACACTGATTTATGCCCCTCTGAGAGTCTGGCCTTAATCTCATTTTTAGTAAAAGCCCTTAGAAATAAGGTAGATTCACATCCAGTGACTTTAGGGTGATAAAAGCTAAATGTTGATAACGGTGTGGTAAATTAGAGTTGTAGTTGTTTAAACAGCAAGAAAAAGCATTCCTCCATACTACAGATTAGTCTACACTGCTTATTCTAGTCTCTTGTTATCATTTTCTCTTTAAAGCTGTCAAATAGGAGTAGGGGGTGGAGAGGCTGGGAATAGGTTTCTTTTTCACTTCAGCAAGTTTTTTTCATTCTGGAATTGATTTCACATTTTAAAATTCACCTGTATCCAAGCAGAACAAAAACAATTTACAAATAGTAGAAGTCTGAATCTTTCAAAATGAGATCTGTTTACTCTGGTACACGCAGTCATTCATCCATACTGACTTCACTGTATCAGCACAAACTGCACAGGGTGGTAGTAAGAAATGGTAAATATTACTGTATAAAGAAGTATTGCACTTAATAGTGTATATTATGAGACTGTTATTCTGTAGTGGATGACTCGGTAGCATGTAAAGCAGTGTTTTTCCTAATTTAGTAGTGTCAGTTGATGATTTCTTTGACAGCTAGGAAAAATATTAATCATTCCAGTTATATAAAATCCAAGAAATTTGGAGATGGTAGCCCTTCACATCCAGAAATTTAAGCTTTCTGTTCATCTTAACTTTGAAAAACATTATGTTAAAAAGATGCAAGTGTGAGTAAACTCTTCAACCTGTGAGAGGCATAATGAGTCAAATGCCATGCTGCATGGATGTGACCCTCTCCTTTAGAAGGAAGAATAGTCTTGAGCAATGTAGAAGGAAACCATCTTGCTGCACTTACTCTACGAACCAAGGAGAAAGCCCAAGACTGAATACATTAAGCTGTGCAGACGTAACCTAAATCAACAGGAAACATGAGGGAATTCCCATCCAACATCTGTCTCTAGTCATGTCCAGTTTACAGCAATTAAAAAAGTGGTAGAACACAAATAAAGGAAAACCAGTATTTATTGGTCTCTGTATTTGCAATCAGTGAAAGTGTGTGTGTGTGTGTGTGTGTGTAAATATATATATATAAAAAAATGAATTGAACAAAACCATAACCAAATATTCATTTAAACAAGCTCCTTGGACATAACAATGACACTCACACTCTGAAATCATAAACTTATATAGGATCTCTTCAATCTCATCATGAGAACATTCTCATCAATGTATGTCTCCCTCAGAACAAAATTCAAACTCTTTAACCCTGCCTGCATGCCCATTTTGTCTTTTCAGAACTTTCTTTGAGAACCTAGAAACATCTTCCACATTTTTTCATGGACAGTTTAGTTCCATTTGGTATTCTGTAATTTCTATTCTTGAAATTATTCTTGTTTCTTGACAAAATTGAAGTCTCTAACAAATAGAAAACATCTCAAATAAAGAACATTAACATCTGCTTTGTTAGGGTAAAGAAGCATACTTATTTTGGCTAGCCATCTCATGGTCATTTCTCAGTATTTATTCCAATTAATATGATTTTTTTGTTGTTTATTTCTTTGTGGGTTTGGGTTTTTTTTGTTCAGAGCAACAGTGACTTAACAGTTTTGCAACATAAACAGTTCCAGAGTTGACAAATCAGATGATTAGTTATCATTTGAGCTGGGCAATCAGCAGAAGGTCTAAAGTTAATACAGATAACAGTGCAAGAGAATGGGAGGTCAAGTCTTAGCTTTTGTCCATGAGGTCTGCCTGATGTCAGATTTGCAACATGTACATTGCTTCATGTTTCCATGCTTACTGTGTATAAYATGAGGTAGGAAAGGATGAGAAGATTAACATTTGGTTGAAATACTGCTTTTTGGATAATCCATTCAAAAAGTACAGGGCAATTTCCTTGTGATCTTTTGAAAACTTTAAGCAATTGCCTGGAAATAAGCAGTGTCAACAGGGAGAAATTGGCTATGGGGAACAGAACAATTAAAAGACTGAGGCAGAAGCAGAAGAGGAAGCTTTAAGGTATACCTATAAGAGCATTTTCCAGCTCATGAAGAAGCAAGCATGTTGTTAAATTCTCTTCTCCTTACTAGGTATCCATTTTCTTTTGATATTGCTCTTTACGATACAGTGATCAAGGCTTGCAGTAATGTATATTCTGAGAAGCTTACACAATAGCGTTATCACTTTTTGTATTCAGTCTACCATTTATGAACGGAAAAGTGAAAACATTTTCTCACTGGCTGACACTTCCCTTTTAAAGGTGGCTGGATGGAAAGAGTCATCATTTCAAATGTAGGGGTTTTATATAGTTTGGTAATATAGTTTAGAATTTTTCAGAAAATTGCATTAAAATGTCTTTATAAATGAGCAATACTACTTAAACATGCACATATTGCTGTAATGAATTTCAGTAATGAGAGCTGTGGATTTTTTCTTAAAACATCTCAGTTCTAAGACTGTCAAAAATACATTTAAATGTTGTAATAAAAATACCACACATCTTTTCTGTGGTGTAATTTGTTAAAATCTTCCATTAACATTCTCTTTGTAGTTAATAGATAAAGTGTACTCTATTTCTTGCCCTCTGAGGAAGTACTGGCAATGTGTTCTGACCTATAATCTATACTTAAGGGTTCAGTAGCTTTTTAGGAATGTTCATGGAGACTTTATTAATCTCTAATAAACTCAGCTCTTCCACTTCATTTCATGGCTGAATATAACAGTATTTGCTTCCAAGACTAATTATAGAAGGCAGAGTAGAACAGTCAAAATTATGCCCCTGGCATAATTACAATGGACTTTGTTTATCTGCATGCCTTTAAACACCATCCAACTATGCAATACTTTCCTTTTGTTCTGGCTATTTGTTTCTGAGAACTGACATTTAAATTACTAAAAGAAAAATATTAAAGTAAGATGGCAAGCACAATTTAAATCTGATTGTAAGAGCAGCTAATGCTCCAATTTAGAGAATAGTCTAAAAAAAAAGAAGGAAAAAAAAAAAAAAAAAAAAAAANAAAAAAAAGAAGAACCAAAACAAACAAAAAAAAACACCCCAAAAAAACAGGAATGGTAACAAAGTCTTCTACACAAAGGTTATTTGAAAGCCGTTTTTCATACTTGGGGTCTTGTCTGTGTTCTGTGATTAGTTTACTGCTATTAGAACCTGAGTGTATCTCTAAAAACCTTGTATCTTCCTTTTTTATACAAGTTTCTGTTATATCTAATATTTACAAGACAGCAGGTATAAATGTACTCTGCAGAGGATACTATAGAAAGCAACTAGAGTATTAAAATGCTTAACCTCTCCCATTTATGTTATAGAGAAAGGAACTAAAGTATGGGTCTAAGGGGCACTATAGCAATAAAATAATGGAAATAGCAGTCCTAGTGTATTTCTGCAGTAGAGATTAAACACCTGGGACATCATCTGAGCAGATGTGGTAAGTCTTAATGCTTTAGTAAGAGCAAGTATTGTATAAAGTCTAATTCATGTATGTAATTCCAGACTGTGCTCTTCTTCAAACAATATAAACTTTTTTGTTTATGCTTCCCTCAGTTTCCAAGCACCTAAAATGAGAACATAACATGGTGTCTTAACTTATTCAAGTACATAAACCACTTCACTATCCTAACACTAAAGATGTGATGGGTTTTATTATATTATTCATTAATTATGAATAACTTGGAGCGTCAAGCACATATACATGCTGTATAATACATAACGCATGAAGGAATAAACAAGACTCAAATGCACAGAAAAGGCTCTGTTTCTCTTTTGTTTCTTTAACCCACTAATTCAAAGATAGAGAATTTATCTATGATCAGAGATTCTAATGCAAACTCCAGCTTGTGGATTTTGCAGCTCTCCTACAGGGACTTGGAATACATAAACTAGTAACACCATCACTTTTCATTTTGTAGCACCTTTTATCTGAAGATCTCAAAGCGTTTTTCAACTTGAATGAAACACACCTTACAACAGCAGGTGCTATACATAAGGGACATACAGGAATTTGCTCAATCCCCCATTCCCCATTGAAGTTGATCTCTCTCATTGCTCTTTAAACATTTGTGGCAGCACTGTAGCAGAGTTCAACAGGCTGCAGACCTCCCCCTCCTCTCCCCTGTATTCCAGTTTTACAACATACTCAATTAAAGCTGCTGGAACTCAAGTAGACATCATGCAACTGAGTTGCAATTTGTGTAAAACACTAGGATTAGTGCCCTCAGCTGATGAAAAATGTCAAGAAATCTGAATTAACATATATGGCTAGAAACCCAGTTTTATGTTTTTGCTAAAATAAATAAAAACAGATTAATCCAGGAAAGCAAATTAATTGAAAATTTTGCTACACTGTGCCAACCAGAGATGTTGGATTCCTGTGGGACTGGAAACAAGGTAGAAGGCCAGCAAAATTTCCAATACCTCAGGGAAACTGAACATTTGTTTATTAAAATTGAGCCTTTTCACAAAGGCAAATCATCTTCAGATATGTAGATGATTATTTGAGCTTTGTCTGTGTAAGTATGATGACCGCAAGTTAGCCATTCAGCTACATATTTTTTAAAGAAACTAACTAACTAACTAACTAACTATTCTGGAGGGATTTCTCTGCCATAATGGTGAAAGTCGTATAAGGACATACAGATAGCTTATGATGATTCAGAATGGTCATGTATGGTTCTGAAGCCCACATATTTGGATTCTAATAACAAGATAAAAACATCAGTTTAAACATCTTGAAAGTAAAAACCTGACAAAAATCTTACATTACCTTCCATGTCAGTATTATAATGCTCCAGAAGGACAATTTTTTCTCCACCACTTGTCACTTTTCTGTCAGATTTATTGAGATCACATTCAAACACTGCAAAGAATGTTATGCACACATTATGGAGTTAGCTCAGAGGGAGCTGGCAAGCCAATGTGACACAGTGTATTATCATGAAGAAATGCTAACTTAGATGCTGGAAACAGGTTAGCCAGGTGAATACCTTAGCAGTGTTAATCAAATGACAAGTTACTCATTTAGTGCTAAACTGGGAAACTTGGCAGTTTGTTACTCTCTGCAATATAGGCCTGACTTATTTATTTTTCTTAATTCAGGGAGTGCAGTATAAAATTTTCCCATTGCTATCTTTCTACAAATCCACTATTAACACTTACTGACCTCAGCCCTGAAGTGTTATTATAAGCAAAGGCTACTGCAATGTTATCTGTCAGACACCACTTCCTTTTTAATTATTCTATATTAACTTATTACCACTGGTTCCCAAATCATTACACTATGAGGACATGAAATTGATGCAAATGACAAGGGAAAATAATAATTGTATTTTTTTTTCTGGTTTAATGTCTGAGGGTTTTTTTGTAAACACATAACAGTATTCAGTTTTATTATTGAGTTGCTATAGATTTATTTTTTTACATAAATCAAATGTACTAGTTTTTGTCAATGCAAAGCATGAATTCTCATAACAATCACAGCTCTTGGGTAGAACTACTGTCTTTTAAAGACTGCAGTTTCTAAGTCTCATGCTCATAGTTTTTAACAATCACTGAAAAAAAAATGAAATCAATGTTTCATTCAGCCTTTTAGGTAGTGTGAGCCTTTGCTCATATGCCGTAAGCTACTTAAAACTGTAGTTTTCAATGTTCTCTTTTGCCAGATCATATAAACAGTCAACCAGTCATGATACTAACTAGGTATGTTCGATCAGTCTCTCCAGCAGCCAYCTGGATTTCCAGATCTTCTTTGAGATGTGAATATCATTCTTGCCTGGGCAAGAGCAACCTGGTCTAACTTCATAGCTGACCATGCTTTGAGCTAGGGACCTCCTGAGGTCCCTTCCAACCCAGATTAAACCCAACCAATATGATTCTATAATTCTAAAGTAGATCCATTTGTCTGGATTTACTAAGTTCTGGGATTCACATTTGTAAACCTTTTGAGTAAAAGACCCATCAGACTTAATGTTCCTCATCTTGTGCCTTCAAGGAAGTGACTGTGGTATGAAATCTGCTAGTTAAAAAAAAAAAAAAAAAAAAAAAAAAAAAAAAAAAAAAAAAAAAAAAAAAAAAAACACCACAAAAAAAAAACCAAAACCAAAAAAATCCACACCAGATTCCAAATGTGCAATCACATTATAAATTTTAATATCATCTAGGGAAGCGATTTCAAGAATGAGAAAAATAGTATAGAACAGACTGAACAGACTGCATATACCTAGTCAAAATAAACAACTCCATGTTTAATTTACTTCACAGAAATAGCTTTCCTCTGGTGTTAACATGGGGTTCTTTGTCTTGATGTGTCTTACTTGAAGAAAGGTTTTATAGGTTCCTCAGTATCACTGTTCATTTGAGATTAGTGTGAAGGAGATCTCATTTTTTATTTTTATTTTGCAGTTTCTCGTAGCCTTCATGCAATCTCTTTAAAATGCTTTTTCTAACACATTTGGGATAGCTAATCTGGTTCTTGAAAAGAAAATCCCTTCAGCAGCAAAATCTCCATTCTGAATTGGTAACAATTGCTGCACTGGCCACACTGTGCTAACAGCTTAAATCACTTTCCTTGGGGTCTTATCTTGGATCATAACTTTGGTAATCATTGCCAGGCTTGGATTTACTGGGTAGAACTAAAACTGTCCCCATTATGTGGCTTAGATTCTCTACCCAGCCCATCATCTCTGCTCTTCACGGAGAAGCATTATTCTGTGAGTTTTCATGTTTCATCTGAGATCACATACCATTATTAAACTCATTTGGAATGTACGGCGTTTAGCTCTACATTTTGCTGGGCTTCACTATGTTATCAACTATGTCTGTCTCCACAAAGATTGTCCTAGGTATTAATTCAGATGTCAGATGAAATATGTGTATAAAAAAGTACAAGTTCACAAGTGGAAAAAATACAGATACTTTTCTGGCAATGGCAATAATGAGTTTGGGACAAATGTGTACTGAGTGGCCATAATAAAAATATGGGCCAATCTGTATCACTCTTAAATTAGACAAATGCCTCTATGTTCAGTTTTTCAATATTCCTGTTTTTACTTTACTTTTTTTAAGTTCAGAAAGAATATTCTCYGGCCTTGCATTGTTTTGAGGCAACTCTTGTTAGTGTTCTGAAAAGCATCTTTGAAACACATTGGTTTTAGCCTGCTTTCTTGAGGATATGAAGCTGTTCCCATGCTGCATCTGCCAGCAGATATATGTTTATCTTTTGCCCACCAAAATTTTTTTCAATGAAACACAAGAAAGGAGTAGAGGTTTCACAAATATTGGGCTTCATGAAAACAGTCAAGCTGTTAGGTGACACAGGTTCTGCTATTGCAATCTAGCAAGGGGAAGACTGGACCTTTGTTTATCCCTTATAATATGTCAGAGAATCCCTACAGGTGAAAGACATCATGAATTTTCCAACAAAGATATTAAATAAGATCTCTTATTGTCAATTAAAAATCTGTAAATGACACAAAAAACCATAGGGAATTAGGTTTCATTAATTCTTCTTTTGATAGATCTGCTACATATATATTTGCTATCATAGTATCTTAGGACTAGTGCTTTTTRAAAGAATTTCTCCCATTACTCAAATTTGTTAAGAAATGTGTTCTAAACATAGCAGATATATTTGAATAATAGTACCCTCAGACAGCTGCTCTGGCAGCTGTATTCAGCGTGATCTTTCCCTAACAGTTTGCCACTCAAGAAATCTTCTGTTCTTTCAGAAATCAKAGGAAGGTTGGAAAATTAGCCCCCATCTCTACTCTACCTGAAAGATTCCCCCCCCCCAAATCTACTTCAGTTATTTTTATCCTTTCACTCTATACAGGGGGCATCACCCTGAAGACATTTTGAGCTTTTATAAAAAAATAGGCTATTTCTCTAGAATGATTATATATTCTTTTCCATTTGATTATTTACTCATATGTACATTCAGTTACTTTCAGTGCAAGAGAACATACAACACTACATTCTCTGGAATTATCTATTTACTTTCTCTATTGATAGCTTTTATTTTAGGGATACTAACAATGTTTCTGGCACTGACTGCAGGAGAGCATCCAATTTAAACCAAACAATGCCGAACTTGTTTTCATCTTGATATTCTCTTCCTCTTCTGCTGTAGTTCTCAGCCAATTCTCCCAAAAGGGGGAAATTAATCTCTGTGGAGAGTTCTGTTTTCACTGTTTTTGTTTACACTGTGCACACTGCTGCTGCCTTCAAACTTTGGGAAAGCAATGTACCCCAGTGCATCGCTATGGAGGGTGGGTTTTTTGCTTGAATTGATTGTCATAGTGTAAGTATCTGTGTGTACTGTTTTCTGACTGTGAGTTCAGACTTAGCTTGACCTTCTGCCTCCAGCCCTTTTTCATATGATACTTGGAATCTCAGTGATAAACTAAGAGAGAGATGTCTGCTGCCCACAGGCCCTGGGATGGCCTGAGAGATGTTCCTTGCTTGACAAAGTCTAGTCACTAATTCTGTGTCTAACAAAATTGTCTTTCTTGGACTTATTTTTGTCCTGGACTCCAGTCCTGATGTGCTCTTTCCTGGAGAATGAATCACAACTTTTTTAGTGGACCTGCTTCAGTGAATGAGAGTTCGGCAGTGCACTGTGGTCGTATGTTGACTTCATACACGTACAGAGCCTTGGCAGGCATTGACTTTTGAGTCCTGTCTCCTATGCAGGACTGAGTTACAGGCCAGCTACACTTTGTGACACTCTGAACACGGGTCTTATTTCAGGGTTAGGAACCAGGAAGGGGCTTTGCCACACACCAGCAAATTCAGATATCACCTCAAAGTTGTTTTCTTGGCTCCTCAGCTTCCATCAGGCACAGACTTTCCTATAAACTTTTCTTTTTTCCTTCTCTGTTCCAAAACCACATTGATATATCTCAGTTTTATATATGCTTTGGAATGACATCCACCATATCTCCTGCTAGCACCCTTTGTTCACAGGGAGAGCTGCAGACTTGCTTTAGGAGTCTTGTGCTTTCAAAAAGTTTAAGCTCTGGTAGAGATTTTACTGCTCTGATATCTCCCTTGGGAGGCAGGCATGACTATAAGGTATTTTCTGTCATGGAAGCAGATGTTCAACAATCAGATATAAGATATTCAATAACAATTAGCTTCATGAAGAATCTTGGTTAAAATTATCAGTGTATAAAGTCAGCATGTGCACTTCAGTAGAGGAGTCTTTTAAATGTAAACTTTCTCATCAGAGTTGCTCAGTTAGCCAAATTTTTTCTCTCTCCTTTAAGTTACCTCCCTCAAGCCTCAAGTCTTGTGACTTTACTTTGCATGAGAGCAAATTATGCTACATTTTCCTCAGCCTTAAAGTAGGCCTTGAGATACAGTACTCTGCATCAGCTCTGATTCATCTGACCCTGATAGGCAAGTAATCACAGCTCTTGTCATCAGGAGTCTCTGACAGTACTGAAGATGGCCTTCTTTACTTCTGTTATCTTAGCAGAAGTTAGTGTTGGAAACATAATTTTTAACTTTTTTGCAAATGTCTAGTACATGCAAAGGTGTGTCCTTTTCGGTAAAGTCTCTAAGAGTGATAGGTAACTGTGGCTGAAAGGAGCAGCGTCCCTCCTTTCTCACCTGCTGATAATTTGCTTACGAGCTCAGGCACTCACTGGAGTCTCAAGTGAACCAGTTCAGCTGAGATCAAACTACATAACAGCAGAGATCTGTTTTCTGCTAGTTTAGTTCTCTGAATGAGTGTACTGTGGAGACAGACAAGCATTGACGCTGGGACAAGGGAAGCAATTGGTGCTGAGGAGCTGGGAGGAGGAGCAGGAGGGGTGGGGTGGCCCGTTTGGCGTCAGCTCACTGCTGCAGCGGCTCAGCTTYGCTTGGCATTACTCTCAGTTCTCTCTTCTCTCTAGGGTCTTTGACTCACACCCATCTTTCTACTGTCTGCCTGACCTCACTACATTGGGACACATTTTTTTATTCAATCTTTCCTCTTTTATTTTACAGTTTAGTAGCCAGCCTGTCTGCCTGAAACTAATTGGTAGGTTCATCTGAAAACAAAGGCAGAGTCATGGCTTATAACAACATCCCAAGTGTTTGTTAGAGTGAATCACAACTTTCTTCCTCTGCTTTCTTGCCTTCAGCAGTGTTGATTTAGCCCACTAAAATTATGAATTAAAGATCCCAATAACCATGTTAATATCAAATATTCATTAATTATTAGAGAGCAGCTCCAATTCCATCCCAACATTTAACTCTATTAGCATGTGTGTGTGTGTAACAACAAACAATCAAATAAACACTCTTCTAATGCAGGAGTAATTCTTACAGAAATACAATAGTAAATTTATAATAACTGGCACCCTAATATTTGGATAAATTCTTAAGGACTCTAAAATTATTCAGGAAAATAAATAACTCAATCACCCACATTCAAGTGCCCTTGATTCTTTTTAAGAGGAAACTGAGTATCCTGTTGTGTACTGTAATGCAAAAAGAAGTCTTGAAGAGATGAGGATAATTTCAAACACAAAAAGCTAAACAAGTTTTATAGCGCTGTCCATTGTTCCAAGCACTACTGCCAAATAGTGAGCCAAAAACATAATTTAAAAATTCATACTATAACAAATTGTTTTCCCTGGGTGGACTCTTCTATGCTCAGGTCACACATGTATAGCAAACCAATATGCTTTCCCTGCGTTATCTAAATGAGCTACAATTTTTGCCATTGGTTTGCAAATGTCTCTACTGTGTTGACAGCAGATAACGATATGGCTTGCACTGGATCAACATAAACATTCGATGATTATGGGACGTTTTGTCAAACAAAGGACACCAAGTACTTTTATTTAACATTTTGCTCCATGTGTCCTCTCCCAGATAAACTATTTAGGAAGGCAAAATGTAGCTATGTACTTCTAATTTTGAAACAGACTAGTTTCATAATTACATTTTAACTGTATTTAAGCTCTTCCCCTCCTRCCCTAATGTTTCCCAGGATGTATGAGGATCTTGGAAACAATCTACAAGAACAAATTTTAAACATATGTCTTATGAAAACTAGTGTTTTAAGATTATCTGGACCCACACAAAGTCTAAAAGATCATTTTAATAGTTTATTAAGACTTCAGGACCAGGTCCCATGCTGAATTCTCTTGGAAATACAAAGTAATCTTAAATTAGTCCTGTAGGGGCTGATGAAAATTCCAAGTATGCATCAAGGACACTGTCTTTTCAGCTTCACTGACTGTTGAGAGTGTAGATTTTACAAGTGTCTTGTGTTGCTTTCTGTAGCGCGTTTAACTTGGAGAAATCATGCCTATAAGTGCACAAGATGTATTTGACAGTACCAGATGTATAATTAATATTGGTTGAGAAACTAGGAGGTGGCRTTTTCTGAGCTTTAAAGAGCCTGGACGACTCCATATTACTCATGCCTAAACATTTCAGCATATGTCTGCGCTCCAGGGTTCAGCATAGAATAAAGGTGTCTGAGTTTGTTTTAAAATATCTTGAGCAGGTACTTGTGGCAATCTAACCATTACAGCATGGAGCTCAGTGGGGACAAGTTTATCCACCTTTTCAGCAAGATGCAGTCTACAGTACAGACACAGTATTAAATAAACATTGTTTGGGGTTAACAAAAGTATTCCGTTTGTTATTTATTAGAAAAATAAATGTAACTCAACTAAAGCTGTTGGGGAAGAATCGAAGTAAATCAATTTTTGAGGACATTGGCAGTTAGAGCAGACTTTGCATAGCTTACAAACACACATCCTCACAAACAAATCCAGATTTATAATTCTTTAGAAGGTAACAGCTGACTAGAAGAGATTCAGTAAGAAGAGGCAAGAGCGATATCAGTCACCGAATATGTAAGAGTCTGTTCCTTGTGCTGATTACAGGAATGGTAAGACTGTTACAGATCTGGTTTGTCACCAGCTTACAGCCTGTCCCAAATGTCAGGAAAGAAACTTGTTCATGAAAAAGTTCCGTAGTTCTTTTAATCTTCCAGGCTTTGTACATTTATACATGAATGCATTGTAAGTACATAAAAAGAACTATGCCAGATCATAACAAAAAGCTTTGTTATCTCCAACACTGACCTTTTCAGGACAAATGTGTATATTTGTTTTAATACAACATTGTAAAATGAGAATTTCTATTACATCTTTTCAGTTGCTTTTAAGCAGTTTGCCCTGGGATTAGCCTTTCTGGAAAAGCTCAGTAAAATATGATGAAGGAAGAAAACACAAATTTGTTCACATGAACATTTTCTTTGAACTGTTTATCTAGGAAGCCCTAGACGCCAAGAGTTGGAACGCAGAATTGGTGTGAGGGATACAATCTTCTCCAAGGTAGAAAATATGCATTTTATCATTTCTGTGAAGTTCTGACTAAAGGCAGATGCTTTACTAGCTTCTGTAAATCTAAATTCACACAAATATGTAAGGCTACTAAAAACGTGAGGGCTGTTTGGATTTCTAGTGCATGCTGAAACAGTCTCATCCTTTCAGTTCCCTCGTTCCTTCACTACAAAAATGAGGAGAAAACCCTCAATTTTGTTGGAATACAGAGAAGTTATGTTGAAGGCTGGAAATTTCAGAGAGTTGGCTGGATAAGAACCTGATTTGGAAAATGAAACCAATCTGTGCTGTATGGGAATACAAACCAGAAAATTCATGGGGAATGAATAAAAATAAAAGGTGTGAAGAGCAGGGGATGCCAGAGCAGAAAGGATAAGGTTAATACAAAGAGGCAGGCAGAAGCACAAGGGATTACCTAAATCAGGATCCATAAATCTCATAAATCCCTTTTTATGGAGTTCACTGTCAACAGTGACACTGTCTCTTCCATCAAAAAGTGGCCTGCACAACGGACAGTGCATTATGGCTAACATTTGTGCCACTGAGAGAGAACTCAGCGTTTCTTTTAGAGTAGGCTGTACTTCCAAGGAGTTTTGAGCGAACTTTGCTCAGTCATTTTGCTCTACTGCCTTTCCTTTTGAGAATCTAGGAAATTACAAACAGAAGGTTCTATTAAACTAAGTGGCTAAAACCAACAAATATGATTACAAATTTCAGCATTTAAAATCAAGAAATTACAGAATTACAGTCACCTGAATAAAATATTGCACTTTGGGTTAGTTAAACTTGACATCAGAGATCTTTTTTTCAAAAATTACACATTATTGGACAAACTTCAAGCTGAGATGCAGTAAATCAAGAAGTCAGATGCTCTTGGGAAACACTGCTAGATCTTCCTAASTTACATAAAAATCCTTTCCCTTTTAAGAATAATACTTACAAAATGGACAGGCCTTTCAAGCCATAAAAGATCTGTTTAAACCCCTTTCTGTAAGTTTCCTATCCTAAACAGAGTTATGAACTCAGAAATGGTTCTTGTATGACAGAGCTAAGGATGCTCAATAGGACCTTGACTGCTGCTACAGATTTTGATGCCTCGTGCTCAGATTCTAAAATGCTGAGCAATGATACTAAACCATACAGAACTTTTTCCCAGGCACATCTAATCCCAATTATTTTTTAATGTCAATTTCTAAGGATGAACATAAAAACATAATTTTGTGGCATAAGCTAATCTTGAACTAGTGAACAAAGTACCCCCTGTATTGCCAGATAATAGGTGCCCTCATTGGGTTTATTGCACTTTCCCCTTACACGTATTTTTAATCAAGGAATCCTGGATTAATCTGTTCCAGGGGTGAAATAGTGAGGGTTCTAAGTATGAGTATGTACATTGAAAGCATTGTTCTCTGAAAACAATTGTTGCCTCTCTTCTGATGTGGCAATGGACATAAATCTGTAGACAAGAGAAGAGAAAACAAAATGTATCAGACTTCAAATTTTTCTTTGTGTATTTCAAGGGCAGTTTAAACATTAATTGGAGAGAAGACATGCAGATTAATGTTTTATTGTTGGAATTAGTGCTTGAAAACAAAACAAAACAAAACAATTTAGCTTTTTGAAGTTCACAAAGAACTTAAATTAAGGAGTGAGACCAGATAAAGAAAGCGGTTCCTAACAGGCAGGCAGTCACTAGCCAGAGGAGCTGTGGCCCACAGGCTTTGCCTTAGGCCCTTCATGCACTCAGTGATTAGCTGCCAGGAAACGGCTGACCTAGAGGTTATTATTATTCTTAATATAAACAGTTATAAATAAATCTGAGAGTACGAAGGCAAAAATGCTGAGATGCACATTGCCACAGGAGCAGGAAGCTCAAGTTTGGTCTCCTACTCTTGTGACACCGTAACTCCACAGATACCGGAGAAGTCAGATTTCATTCACACTGGACTGAAAGGGAAGTCAAACCCTTTGTAGGMTGGGATTTTTTTGGTGTTTGGAAAAATGTGATATTTTACCAAATTTTGTTGTGATGCTGTAGAGAGTCTCATTGGACAAAATAATTTGTTCCTCTCTTCATTTTTTTTTTTTTCAGCACTAGGGCCAAAGCTATTTACACTGAAAAACTCAGTTACACTGAGTTTCATTTGATTTGAACTGTTCACTTGGCTTATTTTTAAAATGATCCATAGAGAAATCTTAATTTCATAACAGGTAGCAGTAGATTCATGTACAAATAAGACTGTTGCTCATTCTTAAGTTTACAAGTGCACGATGTAAAAGTGAAGGTCTTATCCCTGATTGTTCACTGCTGAAGTTCAATATGATGGACCACATGGAAGAAACAAAACACTGGAAAAGTGCAAAAGAAATTCAAACCTCATGGCAGCAGTTTACACTGAATGTGCAATTCTTCTTCATGAAATTCATATTTCTTGACTGGCTTTGTACAGACTCAGAATAGAGAATGAGTATTCATTGCCATGAAAGGGAGGAGAAACCTTGCCACTCCTTTGTCCTTTTCACTTATTAAAGATGTTTCTCCTGTTCTCTAATTTTCTCATAAAATTGCTAAATTTGTTCCCTAGAACACATGAAAAAATAATTTATTGCCCTGGTGAAAAAGAAAAGTAAGAGTGAGGCAACTATTGTGTACGTTCTCAGCTTAAATTTAGGAAATTATTCTACTGCTGATCAGGAAGCCCTTAGTAAGTTAATTCTTGATATGCTTTAAGCAGATATTGCCAGCCAGACCAAAATTGTCTTTGCCAGACAAACATTAGGTAAAAACAAGGCCACTACTGAAGGAGTTGCGATCAGTCATCTAATGCTGATTAGAAGGCTCTGAGGAGAAAGGACAGAACTGATGAAAAATTGTTTATCTCTTCATCAGACTCATGTTATCCATTAAGGACCTGAACCCAACTCAAACAGAAAGATTCTAATGAAACATAAATCAACGCAACCGCAAAGGCAAGTGATATTGTYGACATTGTTATTAGTTAAATCCTGGTACCACTTTACTCAAATGATCCCTTATTATTGGATTATAAAACAAAATTCAAAAAGTATTTTGGTATTTGAGTGCACACAGAGAAAGGGGTACCTTAATGCTTTTGTATTATCTGGAATGCTGTATTGCTTCTGTTTCAAGAGATTCTATTCCTATTTTTAGTGATCAGTATTTCTTTATTTTCTATACCTATTTTTATTTATGCATCCATAACCATAATGTAGGTAAGGGAAAAGATAGACAAACAATTAAATATATATGTATCATCTAGTTTGCATTATCTGTATGTTTAATCTCATTCCTAGGATAGGCATTGTGAAAGCAAAAATGAAGTGTGAGATTGAAAAGTGCTGGACTGTGCCTAAAGGACCTTAAACTGATATACACATTTATTTTCTCGTGCAATTCTAGCTATCTCTTGTGGAATCTGCTTTTCTGAACTTCTTGGAAGTCTGAGAAGAGACTTTCTTCAGTTCCGTATAACTCACGTCAAAATGTTAGAAATATCTAAGTACCTTACTGTTATAACTGAAACCTTTTCATGGAAGAGGAAATACATCGGCAGAACTTCTTGAAAACAAAACCTGATTTTATTTATTTTTTTAAACAGATATGAGAAATGAACTGAAAAGTCAGGGTTTTTTTTTCCTAAAATGCCAGTAAGCCTTAGTAGAAGTTATGTCTATTTAAAACAAACAAGCAAACAAACAAAACCACCTTTCTTCTCCACTATTTTCAGAACTCACATTAGGGCTTGTGACTGCTATCATGTGATAAGCAGTGTGCACTGACACAGATACAGCATTAAAAGAATCAATGTAAATTTCTTCCACACCTGTTCTCTTTGTATTGAGCTTGTCTTGATGTATGATGTGAAAGAACATGAGGAGATGGCCCTTGGATATTATCACAATCTTTCTTTTTTTAGATATAGAATATATTTACTTGTTGTCAGCCAAAATAAAATATTTGTATTTAAAAGAACAGAAGGGTCTGAAAACTAGTTTTTTAGGGAGGAGTCCAACTTTTTTTTTGTTGTCATTTGTTTCTTCCAGTAATTAAGCTCTTCCATTAACTGGCTCTGGTAGCTCCCCTAGCTTTTCTCTGCTCATAACCAGGAATGCTTCCCCATTCCTGAGCACACAGTGATGCCTGAGCTTTGTCTGGACTTCAAATCATGGCAAAACCTGAGCATGTATTAGATTCGTTTTTTCTATTCACCACCTCCCCCACCACACACACACAGAGTTTAGTCTGAACAAGTGCCATTTTGGATATCCCAAGGACCTGAGAGGGTATCACAGTGTATTTCTGATGGGCCACATCAACACCATGACACAAAATCATTTTACAAATTCTTTTTTTTTATATGAGGCTGGTGTAAACCCATAACAATGTCTCTCCTTTAATATGGGAATTTGGGTCAACAGAGAGTGCATGAAACATTTTTAAGTTTTTTTTTTCAGGATGTTATGGAAGAAAAAATATTCAATATTGGCTAGGAGTTCATGCAGAAACCTAAAAATGTGTAAAACAAAAATGTAGGATTTCATTAACTAGTCAATATAGGTTTAGCCAGTATAGATTATTCATAACATTAATACACTTGTTGTTCCAGACCTTAGCTTTTCCGCATTACTTTTCAGTTTTCACCAGGAGAAAAAGGACATCTCTAAACTAAGCAAGAAAACAAAAAAAAGCAGAGAATAGGAGAATATTTAATTTCTGAAAGAGTTTACATATAGAATATATGAAAATGGTTGACCATTAAAAAATAGGATAAAAAGTCTTGAAAAGGTGTTGATGTTTAAGAGTTTTGTTGAGAATCAAAAGGTTCAGAATACAAGAGTGTGAGGCTGAGACAAATCTTAACTGTCAAAAGACTGTCCAGCCTGCCAATCCTTTGCAGAATATCTCCATAACATTACTTGCTTCTAGACTTACTTTCATATCCAAGTGACAGAGTTACATACATATTAGTATTGGAAAGCAAACTCRGTGAGACTCTTTCTGCATGTTCATGGCAATTGTGTCTCTTTATTGTGCAACTASGAACATTTTAAATGTAGGATTTGGGAATTAGTTAGGAAATAGTAATCAAATGTTAATTTTTTCAAAATGTATTGAATATAGCACCCCCCTACCCTCCCCCAGCAAATGCATATAAAATTTAAAAGCACACAAAAACATCTGGAAAAAAGACTTTCAAAACCACTTTTTCCCTTTTTGTAGTAATACTCTCAAAAGGATCCTGTTTTCATAGATATCTAACAGTGAGTCCACTAATATGAGAGCCATGAGACATTCTAAAGTGAAGATACTAGCCGCTTTTTTTGAAATTTTTTTCCACTTTTATATTCAATACAGCAGTTCACTAATGATACTTCCATTTCTTATGTGGTCACATGCAAACTGCATATCAAAGAAGAAATGTTATTGCTGGGGAAAAATGTTCACATTAAATAAATAATAATGAAAAAGAGGTGAGAATAATGGAAAACAGAAGGCCATAACAGATATTACTCTACAGGAAAGTAACAGAAAGGACTGATGTTGGTATTATGTAAATTAAATGACCATAGTACATAGTGTCCTCGGGGAAGAACTGGGATCCATTATGTTGTTGCATGTTTGATTGACTATGGTAAAATATTCACCTTAAGGATCTTGTTTTCCTTTTCTATTACAGATAATTGCATAATGATAAAGAATTTTGGACTTTTAGGATCCCTCTAATCATGCAGGGAAAAAAATGTGAGGGGAAACAGAAATACAGCCAGAAGCAAAGTAACTGAAGCCTTGCAACAGGCCAGAGAGAAGCAGGACTCTCTGCTGACACCTCAGCATCCCACTCTCAATATCATGCAGATGTACTAAAACAACAGGGGAAAAAAATCAACATCAATTCTAGTTAACAAGTGCCAAATTTACTAGATGAAAGAAAAGATAATAAGAGGAGAGGAAGCAAGTATTATGGGGACAGAGAAATAAAAGCTAATACTAAAGCTAAAGATAACTTATTTCTATTATTTTGGTAACAAATGCAGTTTAATTTCCAGTTTGGCCGTTCACCCTTTATATTCATCTATTTTTCAAAACACTTCATATTTTCTTATTTTCTGGCACCACTAATGGTGGCTGAAGTCAGTGGGAACAGATTTATAATAAGCTTTCACATTAATCCATCTTGTGGAATAAGCTAAGAAAGAAGTCCCAAAAGATGAGGTACAACCGAATTTCATTTAGTAGCTCCTGTTATCTTCTTTTGTAAATATTTTAGACTAATTTATTTCTCTGCTAAATTAATGGTCTGGTGTTTCATTTGAACCCCATTAAAGTCATGTGAGTGAAGCAGATGCCAGCCTTTGTAAGATGAATATATGTGAGTTCCTTCAGTTTCTCTGAAAACATTTGTTTGGAACATGTTCTTTCACTCAGGAAAACAAAACAAAACAAAACAAAACAAACAAAACCCAAACAAACAAAAAAACAAACAAAAAAATTAGATTATAATATCCAGCTGATTCTGCTCCAAAACACTATTTCGGATTCAAGTACTAAATGGGCAAGGGAGATGATGGGAACATGCTGAAAGCTGAAAATGTTTCAATAAAAACATGAAGCATAACACAAATTATGGCCAATTCAGTAATAAAACATAATCACCACTGATCCATACTTCCATTCATTCTCTTCTTCCTCAACCTAATAAATAAAAAGATTCACAACCTGACAGGTAAAAATATATGTTTAAAGTAGGGAATTCATCTAATTATTAGGTAAAAATCAAGTCTGCATTTTGCTTGTGACTCCCAGGATACRATGACTGACATATCTATTATGTGAACCACTACTGATAAACTATCTTTTTAATTCAGTTTTTGCACAAATCTACTTTGATAGAATGGAACATGCTTACAAGGCATATAATTCCTTCTTTACACAGAGTATAATTACTAAAGGAATTACTGATCTAAATCTACATAGTCATTAATTGAAAAAGCTCATCTTTCAACAAAGAACATTCTAATAACCTTCAAATGCAGATGGCAAACTTTGCTTTAACAGTTTTCAATTTTTTTTTAATTTACAACACTTTGTAAGTTCCAATTCCATGGATATATTTGCTGAAGTTGCCAGACCTTTATTTTATGATAAACTTTTATCTCTTTGTTATAACACACAAAGGGATTTCAGATGCTATGTTTTATTCATTTTTCAAAGCCCAAAGCTCCTTAAAAGCCTCTGAAGGTTTTTTGTGGGACTTTTTTTTTTTTTTTCTTTTTCTTCCCTCCCTCCTTTCCCCCTCTCTCTCCCTTTCTAGCAATCAGCAACAATAGGGTTCTTGTGATGCTCAAAATACAAGTTCTTTTTTTTTTTCCTTGGTGTCAAGGAGTCTGCCTTCTGAGTGACACTCCTGGGGACTCTAAAAYGAGATCTGTAGTTGGGGTTATTTGGCACTGAAAAGCATTACTCAGCTTCTACTCTCCACTCTTTCATGAGAGTAAGGAGCAAAGGTGAAAGGTTGCTACTAGGAATTTGAAAGGCTTGTTTCTCTTCAATACTCTGAACTCATCTTATGTTACCAGGGAAGACAGAGTCCTGATCAGATAAAATCATTCATTACACTGTGAAACACAACCTATTTTTTAAAGGGAACAAGAAGAATGAGTTAAAAAATTAGAAGATTTCTAGATTATTATAACAGAATCTGTCTTTTCCCAAACAAAAGAAATAAATGCCATATAATATTTTATCAAGTTTCTTTATATTTTTCAGTTAACATTGCCTGGAGTTATGAAAATCAGATATGAAGACTGGTTTTATTTTTTTTTAAATATTTACTTACTAAAGGAAATACAACAATTTCAGACATTGCCTCCAACACTCTCTTCTTCTTGTMCTTTTTAATAATAAACATTGTTTAAAGCTAGCTTTCATATTATTTATATTTTTAAACAAATTGGAAGTTAACAGGCCAAAATGGAACAGTGGATTACCCAGTATGACCTCCTATAGAATTTAGGCCCATAAAGTTTTACCCAGTTACTACTACATTTGATAGGACGAGAGGAAATGGCCTCAAGTTGCGCCAGGGGAGGTTTAGATTGGACATTAGGAAAAATTTCTTTACTGAAAGAGTGGTTAAACCTTGGAACAGRCTGCCCAGGGAAGTGGTGGAGTCACCATCCCTGAAGTATTTAAAAGACGTGTAGATGAGGCACTTAGGGACATGGTTTAGTGGGGCATGGTGGTGTTGGGTTGATGGCTGGACTTGATGATCTTAGAGGTCTTTTCCAACCTTAATGATTCTATGATTCGATGATTCTACATTGAACTCAACTAGATATGCTTGATTAAAAATGTCTTTCAAACAACTTTTATGATTCAAGCTCAGAATGTTACATGTCCTACACAAGAGATACTGTACACATCACATTAGAATATTTTCCCAGGAATTAGAAATATCAGAACACTGAAAAATTATGATATTTACTTAGAGGGACAGATCACAGGGCAGGAATTATTGGGAAGGCAGGTTCATAGGAGGGATGTTGGAGGAAAGGAGGTTTGTAATGATGACAGGGAGGTTGTTCATCACAAATTGTCTGGGAAGCAACTGGTCCCAAGTCAAAAACAGATCATTCTAACAGGACAGGTTCTTGCTTTCACTTAAAGACAATTTGAGACATGGGGAAATAACAAGGTGTGTCATAATTGAAGAAAGAAAGAATCCCTCTTTTGCTTCCTATAGAAACTCAAACATCAAAGGAAAGTTAACTCCTTTTCACATTAAGAAAGTCCAACCAAGCTGACAGAAGAAGAGTGTTTGTACGTTGGGATTGTTTCAGCTCCAACCATCGGGCAGGTTCACGCGTGTGTGTGTTCTGATGTGGAAGAGAGTAATGTCAGGGAGAAGGGTGACTGGAAAAGGGATGTTGGCAGAGAAGCACAGGAAGAACTTTGTAAAAGCAGATGATGAGTGAGATCATTTCGTATGAGTTTAAAAACAAGTTTGAGAGACAAAATTCTTCTCAAAATTACTGTGTCAACTCTGTCCTGCTCTGTTAGAACCCAACAACTGGATTTATTTCCCAAATGAAATAATTTCATTTTGCTTGTGAATCCGGCATGCAACAATTTACTGAAGCCTTATTTACCTCAGTGGGCCTGAGTAGGTATAGGGGTCTATTTAAATATGTACAATTAGGTTTCAGGGAGCTTTCTTTTTATTCTTTCTTTTTTCTTTAACACAATTCTCTATGTGTAAACTGAAAATTAAATTACTTTTTCTTTTATATTGGCCAATTAACAATTTAAATGCTGGTGTCAAGTTGAAGAACACAGAAAAGTCCCAAAATTGAAGTAAACATATTCTTATACATGAGTTTCTAGATGAGAGTAACTTTACAGGTGTTTAAACGTATCACTTTTGCCCATGTACTTGAAATAGTCTTGTGATGAATGATTAAAGCAGTCAGTAGATAAATAAAATCTAACTACGGTTTTTGTATTATCCTGATATGCAAACTCAGCCAAACCTTGAAAGTATAAATCAGACAATTATTTAATATTCCCCTTTTATAGTATGCATATAATAAATGTGGAGGCATAAAATAATTTTTAGTGGGAAGTTAAAACAATTTAATTGATTAACAGCTAATTTGGACTAATATTCAATTTTATTATATTCAAACTAGAACAAATGTAATGTATTCAATCTTTTGCTTTATAGCATATGGTTTTCTTCTTAGTCCCATATAGTCCTATATCATCAGCACAGGGAGTCCCACAGCAATTGCAAGGATTTATCATTGGTTCTCTTCTCCATCTGTAGGAACAAGAGAAATATCTGAACGTAACATATAAGGCTATGGATCCAAAGCTTAGTCATGTCAACATCTTAAGACTCAGACTTAGGGAATATTTTATGTGATGCTACCCAACTCTTCCTGATGGAAACTGTTAAGGCAAAATATCTGATGTCTGATCTGACAGCCTGAGATAGGTGAGGCTGCCGCAGCTTCATGCCCCAGGTCCAACCAGTAGCAAAGCTGAAAATATATTCCCAGTAGGCACATGCACACAGAGCACATGTATACACCATATGCATATACATGGCCAGCCACATGGGTAACAGAGAGAGACACACAAAGCATTCACATGAACGCACACAGCACTAATGGCCTCATTCTGCTCCATTCTCTGGTTGAACAGGATGGAGGTCCACTAGTGAGAATATATATACACACACATATGTAGATGGCATTTGTTTTCACTCAGTCTGGCCTCTCCAGTTGCTGGCACACAGACACACGCTCCAGCCCACAGTCCCAGCCCAGTTGCTGGCACCCAGACCCTCACTCACCCTGTTTGCTGCACCACAGACACACAGGCCCCTGTAACCTGTGGTCTGACTCTAGTTGCTGGCACTCAGACTCCCCATATACACACATGCACATCCAACAGAGAGCCCCTCACCTGCAAAAGTCATTAGAAACAGAGCATTGTTAGAAGACAGGACAGACTGTGCTGATCAGGTGTGCATGGCATGGCCAGACAAGCATAGCAACCAACCAGCTATTTACGTGTGACCAGTCTTTTTTGTTCCCCTTACCCGTTTGTTTTCCCACATTTATTCCTTCCTCCCTGAATCACCTAAATCCATCCCTTTCCATAGAAAGAAATTTCCTTCACATACACCCCAAAAATAAATTAAAGGAAAAATCAGGTTCTCATTTGAAAAATATTTGCTCTTTGCTAAATTTATTTTCATAGGTAGATGTCAGTAATCCCTCTGATATCAAAAGAATGGTATACTTGAAAGAAGAAAGCCTTGCAGCAATGTTCTTCAAGGCAGGAACAATATTCCTTCCCTTTTCTCCTGCCCCTTTCTTCCTCTCCCTCAGAGCTATTTAACTTCCATAATGCTGCTAAGAACGAAACATAATAGTAATTTTATTCTCAGAAAGTTTTACATTCTTGGTAGGCAGATATAATAAATTATTCTAAAGTCTTTTTCCTCATTCCTTCAAAATTTTGTCAGGTGTTTGTATTTTGATATCTTCTATYCTTTTGTTTGTTTAAAACAATTCTGTTGCCTTATCTCTTCATGGCACCAATTTTCCTTTTTGCATAAAACTGATGGCCTTGGCAATATTGCTTAGTTTTCTGAGCTGGAGGTTTTCAAAGAAACCTGCATGTACACAGAAGTTTGGATGCAACTGGGGGAGGGAGACAGGAAAGAGTGAGAAGTTAGAAAAGAATATAAATCAAAAATTATATTTTGGAACATTTGAACCATAATGTAAATTCGTCATTTTGATTTAGCTAACATTTACTTCTGCATCAGTTCCACAAAATATTAAACTGCATTTCTCTATCCATGAGATGGATAGATGCTGCCTAGTAAATTCACCATCAACAATCCTTTTTTGAGCACCATTCAAACTTATGTCAGCTTCATTTACTAAGCAGGAAAGCAAGTCACTAGCAGGAAAGGGAAGAGGTGTGGAATGAGAGAGATGGTGAAAAGCAGAGACAACACACACATATAAGACTTATGTTTATCAGTTTATAGAAAAGTGAGATTTACTGTTGATTGTCTCACTCTGAATAACATTGTACCTTTCTTTGAGACTTCATTGAGTCTTCATTTTTCATTGAGACTTTCAGTCTCAATGCAGCAAGTTCAAAAGACACATTCTGACCAGCTAGGAAGGGAATTCAGTTCTCTGCTGAATTCTTGAAGAACACTTTCAATCTTTTCTGCAAAGTGTTGCTTTTTTTTTTTTTTTTTTTTAACTGGGGGAAGTGTATAAAATTTTATTATTCATGAATTTGGACCTGTATAGGCTTTTTATCTCTTTTTTATTTGGTATAAAAATCAAAACAAAGTAAAAAAGAGCAATTAAACAGTTACAATATTAAAAAAAGAATAGGACAATAACAAATGTCCTAGTGAATCAAACCAGTGGTCTACCTAGACCAGTATTGTATCTCTGACTAGGCCAGCAGAAGAAAGAGGGAATTACATGTCTGTAGTCTCATAAGGAGTGAGTGGCTAACACTAATTATCCCTCTCCCCCCAAATGTTTTGTGTATGGCTATGTGTATGTATCAAGAAGATAACAGTTTTAGAAAACAGACAATGAGAATACAACTATGCATGCGTATATATATTTATTTATATAGATAAACTTAAAATATAATAAAAATAATCACTAAATCTATCACTTTGATCCATTAATAATAATTAATTTCATGAAGTGACTTTTAGTTTATCCTTCATCTTTTACTTCAGGAAGCTTTTTCTATTTTTCTTTTCTTTTTTTTTTTTTTTTTAAAAAAGCCAAAAAAGTAATGTTCCTCCTCTTTTAACACTTTTTTACTAAGAACTGCAGAGGTGGCATGTTTACTGTCTTCACTTCTCTCCCATTGAAATTGAGCTCTTCTTGTCCATTTTTCCTTCCTTCCTTCCTTCCTTCCTTCCTTCCTTCCTTCCTTCCTTCCTCCCTCCCTCCCTCCCTCCCTCCCTCCTTCCCTCCCTCCCTTCCTTCCTTCCTTTTTGTTCATTCTCTCTCTTTAATAAATGGGTGATAGATAACTTGTATGTTCATAATAAAAATGTTAAACCTCTAGGAGGTCAAATATATTCCGTAAATATTTTCTTTTGATACATTGTGTCCATGTTTCCCTTTACCTGTGGACATTGTCGGGTTTGGGTTAGTCAACTGTTCAGACTGCACTTGACAGAGAAAACTAGAACTTCTGCATGAGCTTGCACAGGGTATGTATGCATGTGTGTTGGAGTACAGGGAAGAGAGAAACACAGCTGGCATCCACCTAGGTCTAGCCTGAGGCAAGTTTTTGGGAGGTGAATGCTCCCAAGTTCAATATTATAGATTTACCCTTCATTTGCTATAAATATGTATACGTTTCTAAGGTTAATATATATATCTGTTAGCAGGCAAAAACTTCCCTAGAATAATAATAAATTAAAAAAAAAAACAAASAAACAACTATTTATGCAGCTGTTTGTGCAGGAAGAGGGGGTCAAACAAGTTAGAACAAAGTGTCAATGTTTTCTGTGAAAAAAAGACTCCACATAATTAGCTTAGAAAAACTGATTTAATGAAAAGATACTAACACTCTGAAAACAGGAATCTGAAAGCCTTGTATCTGCCTCTGCTTTCATCATGGTGTCAGATTTGCTGGTATTGAACAAGTCACTTAATGCCTTTTCTTTTGTTTCTTCACCTGAAAAATTGGGATGATGCTCTCTTTTGTGAAGTAAACCTAGTAAGGAACAAGCTACTGATGCTTTATAGTGCAAGGATTAGTATCAATAGTAAGTATTATTCTCCTATTTTTTCTTTTTTTTTTCCTTATTTCTGTGCAGAGAGGGAGAAAGAGAAAAAGGAAAGAAAATGACCTGATGGAAACCTTTTATGCTGGAAAATGAACAATCATCAACATGAGCAGATTTGTAGGACTATGTCATTCATACTGAAATTTTCCAAACCAAAAAGCCTGCACAAATTTACCTTGGGGTTTTATTTCATTTTTTTGATGATATTTTTCCCAGTAAAGTACTTCTCATTTTATTCTATTTTCTCACTTATTTTAATTCCATTATATCAGGATAATATCCATAATGGCATCATAGGCAATAATAAACCTTTTATACACCTATATGCCCTTAAGTTTATATCTATGCAGGTAAATATACCGTAACACTTAATTGCTGCTGAAACAGAATAATCCAGTTGTTCGAAACTGAAATTCAGATGGGATATATTTTACAGGATATCTCATAATTTTTATTTTTTTTATTTAGGAAAAGATGTGTGTCAGAGTATTCGACATCATACATTCTGAGGGAAGAAAATTGTGAGGTTTGAGTTTTACTTGTCTTCATTCACTTTCATTATCTCTATCTTTTATAATTTTGTTTGTAACCTCTCTCTTTTTAAGGTTCTTTCCTTGAAGAACACTTACTTTCAACTGTACTAAACTCACCAGTGTGTTTTTGTTCTTATTTAACCTTAAAGACCTGGCTTTATATACTCCATAAACCACAGTTGCAGAATTTGCAGTAAAATATCCTCCCATTCTTTGTCACACGGCTATGTTACAAAGCAAGCTTTAAAAAATACACCCCTTAGGACTTCAAACAAGGGATATTTCTGGAAAATTTAGTAACCAGTTCAGTATGGTGTTCATAAGTGTTTAGTCGTCCTAAAGAAATACATCTATGAAAAGTCTTTTGGAATAGCTGACATATGATATTTCCATTATCTTTGAAACTGCTCTTAGGAATTCTTTAGGCTCCTTCAGAGCTACGAACTTAGAAATACAACCTTAAGTCACTATTGTCAGAAGGAATCATCCTCAAGATATTACAATTCACTTTGAAGAACTATATGTATCTTTTAGAACCAAACCTTTACCCGTATTATCTGCCTTTTATGGTCTCTCAGATGTTCTGACAATTTACTAAGAACCAGTGGTCTCAAATGACTTCAGACCTTCATCCCACTTTCCTGACTCTCCTGGGCAAAGTAACCGACTGGAGAGTCTATCAGCTTTAATAATGCACTAGTTAAAGCATCCTCATCATCTGTCCACTGAGACAAACAGGTGATGTGAATTTTCCTCCCATACTCTGGCCCTTTGTCTGCATATTTTGTGTCACTAAAAAGAATGAAATAGTCACATTGTTTGTCTTAATGACCTCCTGGGGTAATGAAATCCAGTGATGAACTATACATTATTTAAAGCTCTATTTCCTTGTAAGCTAGAGATACTACTCTTGAGTTTTATGGAGTTTTCCTGTTATATGCTGAAAAAGAAAATGGAAAGATTGGACAATCTTCATGTGTGCTTTACAATTTTCACAAACCTCACTCAAATTCCCTTTAGCTCTTGTCCTTTCAAATAATCCACGTCTTCACAAATTCATGACAAGATGAACTGGTGAAGAAAATACACTTTATTTAAATAGCTTTGATTATATAATGACCTATTTGCATTTTAATAGAGATTTTGAGAAGAACACCTGAGACTTCCAATAAAATAGGGATTTAAATTTGCAGGTAATTAAGGATCAAGCAGATTGTGAAATTTCTGTTTGATCTATTTAATAAACCTGTTTACTGTCATAGACAATATTGTTGCTGACCCCAAATTGTCCCAAGTTATCAAAGGAAAAAAGTCTTCCTTTGACTGTACTAATTACTCAGAAAGTGAGTGTTATCCATGTCAGGAATATCCTCTTTAAATTGAGATGCTATTTTAGTAATTGCATCTGTAACTTCTGATGAATAAAGCTGAAAAAATAATTGAAGACAAAAAATGCTGAATATCTCATTATAATCCTCAAATTACATATAACATCCTAACTTTGGCCAGCAGTTATTGGCTCTGGTCCRCTAACAGTGCCTAGGGACTAACCCTACATAAATCCCATTGGCATTAATAAGACTTAGTCCCATAAATCCCATGAGTATTGATTGCAGAATGAAACTCTGCATGGTGATTGCAAATGGGTCAGAAGTGAAGAAATCGTACAGACAGAATTTCCCACAGGGAATGACTACTTGGGGATTAAATATTGTTCTCAGTTTACCATCTTTGACACAGAAGTGCAAATGATGTCTTCTTTAGACACTTGATTGAGGCAAGGGCAGGTAGTTTTATATTATTGAACTCAGCGAAGTCAAATCACTCTAACATGTAGTTAGGTCTCTATGGGATTTTCTGGGATTTGCAACTAATTGGCATATTCGTACTCATGACTTTTCTGCTGACGAACTACAGTCTGTAAATTTCAAGGCCGGTAGCCTTCCCAGCCATGTTTTAATCTCTCTGTTTCAATTGCGGGTGGTAGAAGTGCCACTGTACTGGAACAAGAATTCACAACTGCAATGAGAGCAGTGAAATAACAGATTCATACTCAGATAAAACAGTTTTATGTTAACATCACTTCCCCGCTATGTCTCTGAGTGTTTAGGTGCCATTGTATTCTAAGCACTGGTCACTTGGTAATCTCTACTCAAAACATAACAGATCTGCTGGAGGATGAGGCTTGAGGCATGTGCCATGAACTATGAATGGAAATTTACCTTTGTGAGGCAAGGAATTAGATCTTTTCCTGTTCAAGATTTTTTGTTTTTTTGGTTGGTTGGTTGGTTTGGTTTTCTTTTCGTTGTTTTTGATACTTTAGATTTACTTTTTCTTCTCTTAGCTAATAAGTTTTTTCATTATGAAGATTTATGTTTAGAATCTACAAAAGCTTAAAAGGAAATGATCATCACAGAATATGTCAGCTGCTTTAACCATTCCTAAATCTTCCTTGGCAAGAACTCTTTTTGGTTCTGTAACAGCTACTCCAAAATGTTTAGGTCTCATTTATGTCCAAGGCTAAGAAACAGCTAGGTTGCATGGGTGATGTTGGCTATGCCATGCTAATGATCTTGGCTGGGACTTGTTTGTATCTGTGACCTGAAAATTCTCTTAGCCAGATGTGATCCTTACCCTCTCCTCTAAGGGGGGACATCTGGCAGTGCCATATCATGGCAGTATATCTCCCTGATGCCATGGTGGGGTCACAGTACCAATGTTAACTTCAGTATTCTCAACCTAACCCAAAGAAATGAGGACATAGAATCATAGTAACATTAAGGTTGGAAAAGACCTCTAAGATCATCGAGCCCAACCATCAACCCAACACCACCATGCCCCACTAAACCATGTCCCTAAGCGCCTCATCTACACGTCTTTTAAATACTTCCAGGGATGGTGACTCCACCACTTCTCCCAGTGTCCACCAATGCAGCCTGCCCTCTGCAGTGGGGGGTGCACACCCCTGTCCCTAGACTGCAGAGTGGCCTGCTCAGTTTATTGCCTGTGAGGAGGTTCCAGGACTCCAGTCCAGAGTATTAAGGTAGTGTCTGAGGGGTGGCAAAGATGGTTCTGACCTTGGAGCTGGAGTAAGAGAGTCTGCTGTCTTAGTGGCATCTTGAATCAGTGACTTCTAGCACACAAGGCCAGGTGAACAAATGCTGCATTATGGCAGGGTTTTAGCAGTGAGGAGTAGAAGGTAGTGAGTGAGAGTCTGCTCTGGCTGTCTCTGCCCCTCTGCAAGCATTAATTGGTTACTTTGGGCTCACAAACACCTCTCTTCTGGGAAAGGCTGAGAGGCACCTCTGGCTCCACATGGTGAACCTCACTGTTGGTATTCTATACTATTGTACGTTTGGTAGCATCCTGCTAAATTTAGACATCTCCATAAACCACCTTCTGTCTACTTATACGACCATCTTAGCATCACTTTTTCTTTTCCTCAGCCTTATTTTTCTTCCTTACTTTCTTTAATTTCTAATGGATATTTTCCTGCCCCTTCTCCAAGACTATTTTTCCTTTTTTTTTTTTTTTTTTTTTTTTTTTTTTTTTTTTTTTAACTGATCCTTAGGAATAAAATCCCAAAGAATCAGCACTTTTTTAAAACTGCATCAATGAGTATCAGCTCTGTTTTTTGTACTGTTTATCATTCCTGTAGAATAGGTGCTTGCCCCAATGAAGAAAGAAGACAGAGTTATATTAGTGATATAACTGTAGTGTGAGGTGGATCACAACCACCAGCAAGCCATCCTGATGTTGTTATTCAGTACTTTACACTATTATGTCTTCTTTCTTTATAACAGTCCTGCTCCAGTGAATTCATTGTTGTATAGCTAATATGACAAAGTTGCACCCCAAATAAATATAAGACACGTAATCTTGTGCTTACTAATGCCTACAGGACCTTGTAAGTAAAATCTATATTTTTCTTTTGAATTAATCGAATGGAACAAGATTCAGATAATTTCTCTACATATAGATTCCATACTCCTTTTTGAATCAGGATTTCCATGAGTATTATCATAAAAATAAAAACAGACAGGCTTGATTGAAAATGCAGATTATAATGTCCAATTGTTGCTAATAGTTTCAAAACGTTTTAGTTCTTTCATATTCTTACTAGTTTTGACTGTTCGTGTACAGAAATACATACATGTGTACAGAAATTTGCCTTAGTTTATACATTTAGACAAAATTTAGAAAGCTTTTCCATTCATAACATTATCTGTACACTTCTAAGCAGTATTAAGACAAAAAATATCATTTTACTAAAAATTATGGGCTATGCATATTCATTGAAGATCAAGTGTTAATCAATACAGCTTTTTTAATCTTTTCAGACGTAAAATTGGCATAAGATAGAAATATTGGAAAATGTGAGCCTAAATAAGAATTCAGAGAAAAATAAATTTTGAAGTACTGTTTTTTACCAATTTTCCTCTTCTTTCACTGAGTCAAGTTAAGAAATACTATAAATTTTTAAATCTACATATGAGATTTGAAGAACAGGTGCGGATGAAAACTCTGTCTTCCATACGTGAGGAAGTCACTTACCAAGTCCTCTGTGCTTATATGAAGCTGCATTTGTGCTCTTGACACAAAGTTCAGTTCATACCGTTCTTTTTGGTTTAGGTGGTTAACAGATCGTGAGACTGAACGTAGCTTAGAAGTTGCATGTTTTRAGTATGACATTGTCCTTTATGATTTTAAGATCAACTCTTCTTCCAGGGAGAGTTATAGAATGTGGAAGCTATATTCCACATTGGCTAGCCTTTGGCTCTGCTGAATAATCTTTTATCTATAGTAATGCTATTAATTTCAACAGAAACTCAAGTAAGGTAACACTCAGCATCATAAACAGTACTTTGGCTTTCTGTACATGGTAGAACTTTTCTAAACTAGCCTCAATTGTGTATATTTGAAGAAAGCAAAAGATATCTCAGTGAAACAGTTAGTTAATTGTGGATATTGGTTTTGCAGAATGAGTCAAAGGCTAAATTGTCTGCCTGACTTATGGGAAAGTACTGCCCAGAGTTAGACTCTCAGAGCTCAAACCCTTTCATAAAATCAAAGGCAAACCTTGATTATCTGGTATCCTGAATTAATCAGGCTGCACCTTCTATTAAAAGCTAGCACTTCTAAAAAGAATCTGCTAATAGGTTTTTTTAAGGTGGATGTTCAGGTTATGTTTGTATAGTTTTATGTACATAAGTTTCATTACTATCTTTTATTTTTATCTTATTGACGTTAGCCATCTGCACCACTTTTCCTTATTAGCAGTCTAGCAGACATTTGAAGCTATTGATTATTTTACAGTCAGTTGGCACTGGTTGTTTGCATGCTGAGCATGTATTTGTATTCCATCCACAAGTAGTTAATCTGTATCAGTCATCATCAGTATCTGCAGGTATCTGCCTGGGAATGGCTATATCTCAGGAAACATATCATGCTTAACAGAAGTCCCACCATTACCCTCAGATCACAACAGTGTTATGGAAGGGTTTCTGATGAACTAAATGGACTTTTTGGAGAAGCAAACATTAGAACACCTGGGTTTTTTTTTGTTTTATTAATTGTATTAAACTTGTTTCTGATTTTATGTTACCCTTACCAGTGGATTTGAATGATTTATGCTGACCTCTAGTTCTCTTCTCATATGATATTGTGGAATCAAAATTGAGTGCTCTGGTCAAGTGGCCACAGACAGCAATGAATAACAGGAGCAGGTACATATTTCTAGAACTTTTCTGTTGTGCAAAAATGTATGGAGAGCCGTGAGAGACAATAAGATGTTAGCTGTGTTGCCATGTACCATTAAAGAAAAAATCCTTGGATGCATTTTCTTCCCCTGGAATTGTTTTCAGGTTAGTGAAAATCTATAATTTTTTATTTAAAAGGAAGTAAATCCTTTGATCTTACCTGTGAATCCAGTGAAATAGTCTCAATACTATTTCAGTAAGGTATATGGATTGTTCCCCCAAGTTCAGCCTCTAGAGATGCAGAGTGCAGTGTTTCAGATAGAACAGAGATGATGAACTATTTTGACTACAGCGATTCTAAAAATATATATATATTTTAGATCAAACATTTTAGATCAAACATTCAGAAAATAAATCCTAACATTTATTGTTCTATATTTTTCATTATGCTTTGGTTTCAGAATAAGTTGTGTGTTCAGAATTTCATAGTCTCACAGGAGGGAGTAGCTTTTGAAAACAGAGAAAGAAATGTGCAAATCCACTGCTTCTGAGGCAATCTACTAATGTAGATAATATTAGTGGTACTTGAATTATTAATATAAAGTGACTAAAGCACTTTCTTTAACTCTATGATATTCATAACATATCTGAATTTATATGTCACTGTCTTGTTAAATTGTGGCAGATGATCCAAACCCATCAAATCAACAGAAAAATATCCCCAAGCTTTCTTTGGAACAGGTGTTGTAGATCGGACACATGGGTATTAATTGGGTCAAAATGAAGGAAAATCACTTAGACTAGCAATGTTAATCACCACCGATGGGTTTAGCATAGAATCACATTTCTTTAAGTAAACTTCTCTGTTGACCTTACAACTTCTGGCATTTTCAAATTTTAAATAGTTCTAAATCGTTCCATCAATATTATTAGGGCAGAGAATACTAAATTCACAGAATCTAAAGAAGAGGCCATGATGATAGTTGGGAGTGCAGAGGTACTGAAAACAGACTACCATCTCTGCTAGATGTCATCATGTGTCATTCAATGAATATACTATACAGTCACAAGGATCTGAATAAAGTAGTCTCCATAACTGAAATGTTAGCCTTAAAATGAATGGCAATATTCCTAACAGCTTCAAGAGACCTGAATTTTATCCTAGCTCTCATATGCCATCTTTCTCTTTAAAAAAAGAAAAACATACACTCAAAATGGAGGTCAAATATGTTCATATTTGTAAATACAATAATTATGAATATTGCAACTTTTATACTTAAAGGTGATTCCTTGCCCACTATATTTTTCTAGTTCCAGTGTCACTCACAGATATTTGTTCCCAGTTCCATTCTTTATAATTCCAAACTTTATACATACTTAAAAAATGACTTAATAGCCCAGGACAGAGATCAGGTTAGAATAAACATCTTCGACAGTGACATCACTGCCACCATTGATTAGAATGACCAAACATGTCAACTACTTTCCAGCTGATTTGAGGTGAATGAATAGATAATCCAAAATATATTCAATCCCACATCAGGCTAGGCAAATTTAAAAAAAAAAAAATTCCATTTCTTTGCAAACTTTTAATGAAAACAGGATGATTCAAAAGATTACATAACAATGTTATGTTTTACCTAACAAATCTTCCTCGTGTGCTTTGCAGAAATCCGCCATATTATTTATCAAATCATAGGGGTAAGGACTAAGGCATCTTTAAAAATCTTGATAACTCCTAAAGAATGCAACACAGCTTTATCAAAGAATTCCATAACACTTCACCTAATTATCTAAATAATAATAAGAATAATTATAGATAACAATAAAGCTGATAGAATTAGAAGGTGTGAATAAATTATGGATTAGATCTGGCAACAGGCAAAAAGGTACATAAATAAATTTACTAATTATAACATACATTAAAAAAATATAATAACCTAATTTAATAGTCCTTTCTTATTTATACCAGCTATCCCTCTGAGGCAAATGGCAAAAAATATTCCTCAGTTAATGCAAGTATGATAGGCAAAAATAAATTGAAGCTGTTTGGAAATCACRCTTCCTTTTCCATAGAATAACATGAAATCTTAACTCTCTCTGCCTAAATCTTTCAGTAGTTTCTTAAATTTAAATTTTGATGTTTTTCAAAATGAAATTGTGATTTACTTTAATTTTTACTCCTTTTGAAATATTTATATAAAATAAATTTTGAAGTAAGAAATTGATTCAATCTGGATAAAAAGGTCTGCAATTCCTTTTCTCACAAGTATCAAAGTGTTTTGAAATATTTAACAAATTTTTAACAACACTACAACACAGAAATCTAGTTTACCTAAGGAAAACAGTTCAGAAGTTTTCATTGACATTTCTAAATAGTTTTTCACATGTAAATAAAATACTCCATTAAAGTTATAGTCAAAACTGACTATAACTATGCCGGGATTTTTATAGAAATAAAAACTATCCTGGGATGCMCATGGTATAATGGAATTTGTGTCAAGATATGCTCAGAAACATTTAAATCTTTAATACTGTATAGGGAGTAAGTATCAAGAATGAAAAAAAGAAGTTAATCTTCAGAAATCTTACCAATTTTTATTTAAAACTGTTTAAGTAATTTCATATTAACCTTTCTATGGTATCTTTATCTGGTTATTAACTGTGATGAAATTATTCTGGCTTTCACCTTTCAAAAACATATATTTACATACGTGTTTATATCTACCTGTATGTCTGTGTATAGAGTTGTTATTTTTTGTTTAATTTTGTGAGTCCTAAAACTTTTCATTTGTTTTGCTTATTTTACTATAAAAGAATGAAGTAACTTTATATCAAAGATGAGCTTTTTTTTATCCTCTTCCCCATCCAGATTTTCAGTAAAGCTTTGGATGCCCGTTATGCAAAAGTCCTAGAAGCATATTGTCTATCATTGTGAAGTTCCAATTCAAAGATTATTTTATACACAACATAGAAGACATCCTTCATCAGAGAAAAAAAAAAAAAAAAAAAAAAAAAAAAAAAAAAAAAAAAAAGAAAAAAGAAAAAGGGATTGTAACAAACACACATTTTTGGCTTCCTTTTGTGTAACGAAAATAGAACTAAAAGGAAAGGTAGTTGGAAGGCCATTTAAAAAAAATGAAATACCTATTGGCTGTCTCTGCTTTAATATTTCAGAAGTTTGGAGATAAAAGATATTCTTTCTTTGACAGCAATCATTGTTCAGGCTGTCATCACCCAAGTCAGCAATTTCATCACTTCATAGCAAATGCATCATTAGAAAAAAAGGGGGAAAAAATCCAGATGAACCACTAAAAAAAACCCAAAACCAAACCCCCCTCAAGTAGCAAAAAAGCCTACTTTTCCCCCAATATGAAAGGTCTATATTTTATGGTTTTTCAGAGCTGAGGGTGTTTCCAGTAGGATTAGAGCTAGAGCAGATTTTTGTTCACAGTAATAAAAGATGCTGCTTACAGAAGCAAAGTTTATTGCTTAAAACAGAGTGTGGTAGCAATTTAAGACCAATAGGCATGAACTGGTAAACAAAGGGCAGGGTTTTTTTTTTTTGTTTGGGTTTTTTTTGTTTGGTTGTTTTGTTTGGGTTTTGGGCTTTTTTTTGCATTGTACTAATAGCACATAACTATTAAAATTACTTTCTTATAGAAAAGGGAAACAAAGTTATTTGAAGCTCAGTTTATTTTTATTTATTCTTAGAAGTTAAGAAGATTAAAATTCTGGATGATGTCACTAATTGACAAGCAGGAAAACAGATTAGAGTCTGAAAAACAATGAATTGATTCATAATTTCTTAAATGCATTCTTACAGTAACATAATTTTCATGCTCTTTTAAAAGAAAAGAAAAAGAAGGATAGAAAAGTAACGGAAAATAAATTCATATTAAAAAGTGATTATGAAGCTAATTAAGAAAACTAACAAAATACCACTGGAGGAAATGGTGTTTACATACTAGCCTCAATTCATATTGAAAAATTTATCAATAACAATGGTAACTGTTTACAGACATCACTGAGAGTATTTGTTGCTGAATTTCTGACTGAAAGCTTGTTGAAGCTGTTGGACTGATACAGTTCAATTTCAATTCTATAYAAGTGCTAAAATAGTCTTTTGAAAAGATAGACATATAGAGAAATGTATACTTATTATAGTTTGCAGATACACATTCAGGCACAGAGGCATATGCACCAGAGATGGACAAACACTGGCCAGTTTACACAAATATTTGTTGATTCTGGAACTCTGTTATGCTTTTTCAATGCAGGGAAAAATTCTGGCAAAACCTTGTAAATCACAGTATTAGGAATACCAAACTTGTAATCTTCTTGTTATCCAAAATTACTCTTTCTCAATGAGCATGCAATGCCAGCAGTTCTGGGTTCTTTAATGTGCCAAGAAGGGCTCATTACTCTGTAACCCATACTGTATCATAAAATTCTTTTGCATACATGGCATTGATATATGTACTCAGTCATCTCCACACCTAAAATAACAAGAAAGATCAACGAGTTATTAAATGTGTCACCACTCTAGTGGCCAGAAGTCACTTTGTGTTAGGATATCCTTGAGTAATAATACTGTTCCGGTAGTACTCTGTACAGATTACAGCTCAGGCTGTTTACTTGTTGCTTCTCGTAGTAAATTACTCTTCAACTTGTTCTCACAGGCTACTGAGTTCTGGCTGCTTGTAAGGGGATGCTAACTCTAACTTACTGCCATGGCTTCCCATCTAGGCAACTTCCTATACACAGCTGTCCTGCCAAGCTTTGGGTAGTCTGATCTGCCTGTCATTCACTTTGTTCCCTCTAGGGCTTTCTTGTGGAGTCTACTACAGACTCTGATTGTAACTGGACAACCTTTGATCTTCGATTCAAATAAGGTCCTTTGCCTGACTTTTTGTATCTTTTGTGACTTTGTTTCCTACTTTCCAAATAAGTATATGTGAATTTAGCTAGGAAGGTGTCAGAAGAGCTATTTCATGAAAGCTAAATTTTTATGTCTGTCTTTATGACCTCAGAGGACATTCCCATAAAAAAGTTCCTTCCTGTTTCTTACCTTAACTCTATTCTCTAGGAAAGTACTTGGATTCAGTTTTCACTCTTTTCTCCTTTTCATGGAGATCCATAGTTTAATGGAGTCAGAAATGAGTTTTAGTCTTTCTGCCACCACATTATTGTTTGCCCAACTCAGCTTTGGTAATGCTAATATCAAAGGTGAACGATTAACTGCAGTATAATTAATTCCCTTACTGTTTAAGCAAGTGTCACTGGATATTAAACATGATAGTAGTCATTTACAGGGGAACTGTAAAGGGGAATCTTGTTTTTTAAAAGACCATAAGACAATAATTTCATAGTACGGTGGTTWGTCAGGCAGGTCTGCTTAATGGTCTTTCAGGCTTGAGGGAGCATTGCTGACCATTCATTTCCAACAGTAATTTGGGATCTGTATAGATGGGGTTGGGCAAAGGAGTTAAAAGGTTCCTGGTTTTCTGATTTTTTTTTTTTTTTTTAACCTAGATCCGTTTATTGATAAAGTAGTGTCATGGAATTTTTATTACCATGAAAGGAGAGGACTAGACTTTTTAAACTAACATTGGCATGGGATGCCTTTTTTCAAACATCTGTGGTAGAGGGCTCAGAAAGTTGGTAATCATTTATGGTTTTGCAACAACCTTTTGCATATTATCTGTTCTCCTTCACATTAAACTTGTAAGAATTTATGAAGATTTGTACAATGAAAAATATTATTATCTAAATATTATAATGAGGTTATAATATTATAATGTTTCACAATCTTATGGTATGTTGTGAAATGTGAACAGCAGCTAGATGACTTTCAAGTTTCTCCATTTTCCCATGCTTTAGATAGATTAAAGGTTAATTAATTCACATCTGACTCCTAACTGATTTTTAAAAATTGCTTGATTAAATCAGACTCTTAAATTTGTTTATCTATGGTATTTCATATGTGATTACATACTATATTCAAACTGGATAAACAATCACATTTTCAAAAATGAGAAAATATTTAATAAGTATTGAAAATAAGACAACATCAGATAAGCAAATGAAGCATTCCCTCTTTTTTTTTTTTTCTTTTTTTTTTTTTTCCTCCTGGTAATAGACAAGATGAGCTATGTGTCAAGTCAAGTAATAGCATTAGAAGATTAGCAATTATTAAAAGATATTTCTTAAGTTAATGTATTCCAGGTATTCCAGGTAAAGTGGAATAAAGTGAAGCATGTTTTATAATTAATTTTTTTTCTTGCTACTCTAGTTCTAGTATTATGATTATTAATGGTTTATTGCATATTAAGAAGCATTTTGTGAAAGGAATGGTAAATTGAGTTTCCACCTGGTTCCATTCAGAACAGCCTTTGACCAGTCTCTCAGTTGTTTGTAAGCCCTTGCACACTTTTTTGATACATTCAGTTGATAAGACAAAGATTATTACAAAGTATTAATATTTTACAATTGAAAGTACTGATATTTGGGATGAAACTCGTAATGGTCTTAATAGTTCAATATACCATACTCGATTCTCACGATTGTGTAGTTATGTCAGAATACTTTATGAATGTTAGTCTCTCTGTTAATTGAGTGAATTCCTTGCAAGAATGCCTTCTAATTCTTCGGCCAATTAAATAAAAAGTAAAAGGCTACCTTTTCAGATTGTTTTCCATTATCTGAAAGCTGAAAAATAAGTACTTAAAAATCCATGACAAAATTATTTTCCCTGTTGGTACAAATTCAATGGATTGTGCTTTTTCTTTTCTGGAAATAGAATAAATTAATGCCACACCATCCCCAGAACTGCCACTATAACACATTATTGTTCTACACACACAAGAAAGAGAAACCTATGTTTTATTATAAATACCCATATGATAAGGAAATCTGTAGAAAAAAAGAATATTCTGAAAAATATATTGCATTTTTTAGTGTTTTAATGCACCAAAACAAAGGTTTAAGGGTTCCAAACTAACTATGTAGACATAAATAAAAAGATTTCCAGGCTTTTCTGAGTGTGTCTGACTACATCGTTCCTGGCTCCACTCTGAGTGTCATTTCCAACTATTCTTCCAAAAACAACAGAAGGCCCATCTTTAAATAACACCAGCATTGTCTGCAGCCAACTCGTGTGAATGCATACGCAGAGAAATGCCAAACCAAGCGGGCTTCAGGCTGGTTCCAGACATTTTTCTTGTCTGTTTCCTCTCCATGCACTGACAGCTTTCTTGCTCTATCTTTGCTCTTCCATTGCTGGTTTGCGACATGTGGCTACCAGAAAGGTGCAGGATGCCATACAGCCACTTCACACAGGGACTCATCTAGGGCACCGTAGCCCAGAGTGGTCCGTTCACACATACCAGGTGGTGGTCTATATCCTCCAGTGCTGCGCTTCGCAGAGGGGAAGTATGGGATACTCATCAATCCACTTCTAGGGGTGTCCAGCCTCTCCCCCGAACTTCTCAACCCCCCATCATGGGGAGGTGGTTGTCATACGCTTGTCACATCTCAAAATTTGCTTGGTTATATAAGGCCAAGTGAGGAGACTCTCAAACCTGTCTTGGCCATTGCTACTGTTCTGCAGATACAGTAGTATTTGCCACTTCCAACCTGTCCCAGAAAGCCTCCTCACCCACCCCTTCGAATAAGCCAGATGACCACTCCTGCAGGGCTGCTTCAGGGAGGCAGGGCGTGGTGTTATGATGAAGAGACCAAATCTGACCATGCCTGCCTGCTTCTGCCTCTTACAGGGGAGACACAAAGTCTTCCCAGAAAAAAAAACAGCCCTTTTTTCCATGTACTTTTACCTTCATTTTCCTTCACAGTTTTCACTGTTCGTGGACCCCTCAGTTCTTTATCTAAACACTTTAAATAAAGGGAAAAATCTCAGATCTCTTTACACCTTCCATTGTTTCTCAGTGGCATTTTAACAAGAGCAAATAAACTTCTTGTTTCCCAACTCCTTCCATAGTTGCACATAGCAAAACACAGTAGTGGGCATGTGGACATCTAAGAACAGGACATTTAGGAGCAGTGGTTGAACTGTGAGGGATGAGAGTTATGTATACCGTACTCATTTTTCCTTTCAAAGTGGAAATGTCTGAATGTAGCTGCCCATTGGACAGAAAAGTCAGGCATATGCATGCATTTGGGGAGACGGAGCATGAGAATGGCTGTAGAGAGGAATTCCAGATAAGCTGTGGTATGACAAAACCAGCTCTAGCTCTCTACTGTTAATCAGATAAATACCACTAAACTCGTACAATGACTTGTGGACGAGGCAAATACAAGGGCCATGCTTAAGGCTTGCGCGATAAGTACCATAGTTAGAGTAGTATTCTGCAGTATCTAAAAACTCCATTGATCTGCTTTTCTAGAACAGTTCTGTAACACACAACAAGAAAATATTGCCAAATTTACTTCAATTATCGAGTAATATTTCTAGGTTTGTGGTATTTTAAACTTTTAAAGGTGCTTATGAAAAATGCCTAAGCATACTGTTGATTTAAAAAAAAAAAAAAGTGTAGCTATTAGACCTTATTCATTTATTTATTTATTCATTTATTAGTTTCCCATGAAGAATACCATGCTTATAGGTTTTCCCAAGGGATGAGGTGTCAGACGATATAGATAAGCTGGCAGGATCTTGCTCTTCCTGAAGTGTTTTGTACTTGTAAAGCTACTTTAAAATTGATAACGCTTGCTGCTTGGAAACCTTCACTAAGGAAATGATCATTTATCATTTGAGATATATCTAAGGTCAATGTTCATTCACGGCAGGCCATGCATAAGATAAGGCATAGATTTTTTACCAAGATACTCTCCACCAAATAGAAGATAACACCACAGAGATTGTCTGCAAATAAGATGTATGCACTTTATTTTGTAAAAGTGAAAGTGTTTTGGTCTCTGTTTTCCTTTGTCTCTAGCATTTTGGTAGGAACTCTTTGAAGTCTATCAGATTTGCAGACCTGCAAAGCAGCACAGAAAGCATTACAGAATGAGAATTCTACAGACAGAAAAATTAAGACAGCGTTTAAGGAGTGTTCTCCTACATATTAATATAGCTAGACTGATGTATCCATTTTCATTTATTATTTTAGTCTCAAAACTGGGGGACTAGAGAGTCCTTTTTCAGTTTGGTGTCTGATATCAGAATAAAAGATTAGTTTCTCTTGAAATCATTGCTGGGGAATCTGAGATCTAGGCCATAGTGCAGAAAAAATACTGATAATGTGGGATCAGTCAAGTGAGGAAAAGGAGACTGATTTGGGAAATCTGTATTGTCTTAGCTTCTGATTGCTACTCTTCCTRGAAATGATGCTTCTGCTTCCATTTTGAATTTGTGCCCCTCACTGGACTGTTTAACTGCAGAAAAACTTTCTCTGCAAAATGAATAACCTGAAGACTTTCTAAAGATAGCCTGCAGGCCTTTAGCTTTTGTAATAGCAGAAACAGGGTCAAAATGGCCAGAAGGGATATGTTAATGAACTGATGTGGGTTGCAGTTGTCGGAATTGCTTTGCTGGTGCATTGCAGCAAACATATTTATGGTATAAGTTTTTGGTTAGTGAATGTRTACATTTCATCTTCTTCTGGAGTTGTACAAGGACAGTCAACGTGATAATTAAAAGAAATGGTACCACAGTTGATTAGGTGGAACAAAAAACTCTTAGTAAACACTACATTTTATGAAGTGTCCTGTTTATCCTTTGATTTCGTTTTGATAAATTTCATGACCTTTACCTTTTATGCAACAGTGAGACGCATTACTCACCAATGCAAGGTTGCATTTCTATATGACAGAAGCTTAATAAGTATTGTATCTCAGAATGCTGTACAACTCATATGCATATATTGTTACTCATATAAAAAGTATGAACTTATGTTTATAGGATGCAGTTTTGAAACGTGGGTTTCTTAGATGGCTGGAGGAAAGTCAGCAAATATTTTATCTGCAGATATGGCAAGGAAGATACACAATTAACTTTAGATCCTAAATCACTTTTGTGAAATGGTGAAGAATCATCAATTCTGACTTTAACTCGAAAGGAAATGTTGGTTCACAGGCTCTTTTCTCAATTTTACTTGTGTAAAATATTTTTCCAGTGATGGGCGAGGACTTATTTGTCTGTATGAGAACTGAAGTCAATAACATTATAATCTTCTTAACACAAAAACATTACCCTACATTTTCTTCAAATACTTCAGATACTTCATCTTTGCATTAGAAATACACATGCTTCTTATAGATACTTCTGAGTTTTACAAAATGTTGACCTTTTCCTTATTTAAAACATTCTTCCCTGACCTTCTAGCTACTATTTAATAAATTAATGTTTTCTGGTATAATCAAAATATAAAACATGTCAATATAAAAACTGAATATGCTTTAAGCAGTCAGTTTGGACATGCAAAACTAGCTGCCTTTTTTTTTTTTTTTTAGCTTTTTGGCTGGGTCTTAGGTCTTATTCTAGCATGGTCCTCAAATACCAAATGAAGATCATAGAGAAGCTGGAACCAGACTTCTCCTGGAGGTGCCCAATGTAAGAATATGAGGCAATGGACAAAAGTTTTAAAAAGATAAATTCTAACTAGATATTAGGGGAGGAAAAAAATTGCTACAGGAGTGATCAAACGCTAGAACAGGGACACTGTAGAAACTCCAGCCATGGTCATACTCAAAACTTGACTGGGTATAAGTCTGAGCAACCTGGTCTAACTTTGATGTGGAATCTGACTTTGTAATTGGCCCTGCATTGACCAGAAAGTTGGACCAGATGACCTCCACAAGAAGTGCAGGATGTCTCACCAAAAGAGCACTAGAATATCGGCACACTCACTTTTATACTAAATAGTCACATTCTTGCCAAGAGGTAGGGCCTGAAGGTTAATATGCAACCCACAGAAAATGGATTTTGTCCTGTTCTTGACAGATGATTGCCATATTAAAATCTATCATGAGTTTGCACTAGTTAGTAGCTATATTAATATGCACAAATAGAGAGGGAAGTAACTGAATAAGTACAAGAAATAAACTACTCTCTTGTTCTASAGATGGCTTACATAGATAAAGGCCAAGAAACAATTTAAAGAACTGCTGTGAGAGATTGTTACTGTTAGTTCTGTCCTCAATATTTCTTCTAGTACGGAACACAAGGAACTAGACCAGAATTCTATTAATTTGACATTTGCCCTGGACGTTAGTTGCATTTAGAAAATACTGAACACATGRCATCTTGGTTTAATATAAGGTAATGTTTTTCTTAAAGGCACTAAGGTTATTGAGCTATGAAAGAATTATGACTTTTCAAACAAAATGACTGTGTATACCCTGATGGAACAGAGAAAAGACCAAAGGATTATGTATTTTAGGTCTACAGATATACTAAACATGACTATCTCAGACTCATTGATGTTATTGTCAAACATTGTYAGAAAGAAACAGTAAACAGCAATTTACTCTTAGCAAACTTGTTAGCTTCTTATACCCTAAAAGGCAGTACAGGAATGCATTTTAGGGTTTTCTGAAGCAAAGAAGGCTTTGCAAGGGAAAGTGTGAGAAAGGATGCTCAGCAGGAAAAAGAAGGCTTGAAAAGCAAAGCCATTTGCCATTTCACAAGCTGCACAGATATCATCATTTTGAAGTCATTAGGATATCTGTTTTTCAGTTACACCATACACATTAACATGCTTTGCTTTAAAAAAAAAAAAAAAAAAAATTAAAATTGGACAAACATTTTAGAAACTCTGCCTCAGAGAGAAGTGAATGTTAACATCAAGCAACTCAGCCCAGTTGCAGCTTGCATAGATCAAAGCTGGAAAATGTGTAAACATCTAATATGAGTGGATAAGAAGGATCACGTAAAAGATCACACAACACCAGAAACAAGACAGAAACAGGAGCAGAGAAACTGCTGTAAGTCCTATACAATGAAAATGATGAAGTGAGGCAAGATTTAGCGAAGTGCATTGTTGTGGGTAGTAGCATTGAAACCTGTCAGGAATCTTATCTTTACACAATCACAAACTCAGAAAGGTATAATTACAAAGAAAGTGCCATGACCAAACATAGTGAATAAACAAACACTCCATTGCTTATTTAAAACATGACACCTTCCAGTGAAATAAATAAGTACAAAATAAAACCTCAGATCCACAGAACTACAATAATACATAAATACTAACAATTGAACCTTTAGACTAGGGTCAGTTGTTCCTACTACTTCTAAGTAGCTAGTATCAAAGTAGTTATTTTCTGAGAGAGTTTCTAAGAGTTTTCTTTTCTAGAAATCTGACCTGGAAATACTGAATTTTTACTAGTAATGACATGGGATTTGTTACCTGAGCTTGATGTTATTCAAGAGGTTAAACTATGTAATAATACAAGTCTCAGTCATTGCAAAGGAAGAACATAATTTCTGTATGCAAATTTACAACTAAAGAACAGGAATTTCTATTTTTAGATGGTTTTCTCCATGTCCTGCTATTCTGTAATGTGAAACACTTAACCTGGAATATACCTGTTGATACAAAATTAATAAATACAGCATAGGTACACAAAGAAAAGAAACCATGAATAAAAGTGCCTCCTTCAGCTCAATCAATTTTCAACACTTTTCTAAACCCCAGTCCCAAATGTCAAATGTTTTCCTTCACACTCCAGGTTTTTACTGTAGTATTCAGTTTAGACAGTTCTTCTATTAGACATTATTAGACATCCAGATCAATTTTAAATGACTTTCTTTTCTGAGACACTAAGCACACCTTACTCCCAGTGGAATAAGAATATCAGTACATTCTCAGCAGTTCTGAGAATCACGTAATTTTGATAGATCTTACTGTAACAGCAGATAATCAGCTTCTTGCATGTATTGACTTCTAATCATAGATTTCACTTTTCTCAGTTTCTCTCATAAAAGGAATTAACATGTACTTCCACTGAGGGCTGAACTGATGTAATGCCTTACTAAGTCTGCGGTGCTTCTTAGAAAAAAACAAACCAAATCAAAAAAACTAATCAAGGTATTAGCATTTCTATAGATTAAGTTTAATTTATATTCTGATGTAATAGTATGAGAGCATAAACGACATCTTTCTTGCTACATCTAATAACATTTAGAAGATCAATTTTCCACTTTAAACAATATTGTACTCTTTGCTTTATTTTAACCTATTTTTGAAAATCCCAGACTCTTACTGATATTTTTTCCCTCATGGGATATCTGTAATCAGCTATCTTATACATTTCAAAGGTATAAATTACATTTGGAAAATTAGTTTTATAGTAGTGATATCATTGCTATAGTGGGGCAGATATAAGCAAGGCAAAATTCAAGAAGAAGTGGTTTTATATGTGTATGTGTATGTGCATGTACAGGTGTGTATATATATATGTATATATCATCTTAGCAATATTCTGTTGAGATATATTACAGTAATTACGTTGATAGACCACTGCTAAGGTTACAAAGTTAGGTGCTTAGAAATATTAAACCTAATATTGTTTCTGCAAGGCTAATCAGCTGACTTCAGTGGTTAATTGCTTACTTTTTCCTCATACTCCCATTTTTATTCAATGTGTAGAATGGACATTTTCTAGGAATTAGTCCAGGTTAAGTGATAAAAGGGGATGTGGTTTTACAATGTTTCTGGTCTGTGGCAGAAAAGGGAATATGTTTGAGGAATTATGGGTTTGAAAAAGTAGAAAGGATGAACTTTTTGTTTCTTTGTTTCAAAGCTGCAATAATAGCTATTAAACAAAATATTTAAAACAAACTTGTAAAAATGAAACTAGTTGAATGTTCATTATTTTCTTGGTACCCAGATTTTCTTGGGTGCAACAAGGTTTTATTGTAAGAAACGTGGGAATTCAGAAAACCAACTGAAGCCAATGGGATTTATTGGTAACCTTTTGAAAACTGGGTGATGACAAGTAGTCAGAAACATGGTCAACAAAAACAAGTACTGCAAATCAAGAAATAAAACAAAATGAAGGCAGATAATTTGACATTATCCTGTGCATCAGCTCTCCATCTGTAAAATGGCTATGGTGTCTGATGAGGGACTCTGAGGATGTCCTCTGAGTAGCTCATAAGCAAGTTACCTCAGCGAACATCACATAAAAAAATACTGATAAGGAAATAATTAACTCTGCCTTCAGAGCAGGGTTGAACTTTCTGAAATAAATAACACCTAAGGCTCCACATTGAAAAGTGAAGCTCATAAACATTATGGATGCACATAGTGAAATTCTTTCACTTTGTGCACTGAGTAGGAGATGGATAGAGATGGGCAAAAAGTATAGGCCGTGGTATTGAAAGTAGCCCAGTGCATACCTAGAATCATAGAATCATAGAATCATAGAAACATTTAGCTTGGAAAAGACCTTTAAGATCATCAAGTCCAATCATTAACCTAACACTGCCAAGTCCACCAGTAACCATGTCTCTAAGTGCCACGCCTACACATCTTTTAAATACCTCCAGGGATGGTGACTCAACCACTTCCCTGGGCAGCCTGTTCCAATGCTTGACAACCCTTTCGGTGAAGAAATTTTTCCTAATATCCAATCTAAACCTCCCCTGGTGCAACTTGAGGCCATTTCCTCTTGCTCTGTCACTTGTTACTTGAGAGAAGAGACCAACACCCACCTTGCTACAACCTCCTTTCAGGTCATTGTAGAGAGCAATAAGGTCTCCCCTGAGCCTCCTTTTCTCCTGACTAAACAACCCCAACTTGCAAAGGTTTATAGAAACTGTTGAAAATTTAAAAGTGCATGTCTTTTCTGACTGCTGTTTTGACCTGTGTTATATTATTCATTCAACGGATAGCTTAAGAACACATGTTCCTTTGTTTACTAACACATCATGTTTTGTTACAGAAATGCAATACTTGACTGGTGCCTTGATTTGATCACACTTTTAGGGATATTATGGAACAACAGTTACTTGGCCTATTAATCAGCAACCACTTAATCATTAATATGAATAGGAATTTACAGCGTAAACTTCAGAGTTTCATTTTCAAGCCTGTGTGCAACAAAAATTTCTTAAAAATCTACATAATACATTAATTCAAACATCTCTAACTTTGAACAAGAGCATGCCAGCTGATTAGTTGCATATCTCATTTGTGCAAATACTGTCATGCAAGCATTAGGGTTTTACAGCAGGATGAGTGGACATGCTTTTGTGTGGATGCTTGAGAGTGTATTTGAAAACATAGTCATAAAAGACGTGTTACAGTTTAAATTGCAAAAAAAAAAAAGTTTAGGATTTCTTTTTTTGGTAATTGGATATTCAGTTCTGAAACACATTTTAATGTTGTGATATTTGAATAACAGGTTTGAGCAACACCTAATATTAAAAAATGCCAGGAAAACAATTAAGAAGAGATTACTTATTTAGCTTCTTATTAGCTTACTGATCGTAAAATGAAGTCCAAATTGGAACCTCCTTTTTTTCCCCAGCTTGATTAATGGTGACTGCCACTTTTGATTCCTGCAAGGCTAAATCATTGAAAGCTSGTCCACTCAATTCCCAATTGCTTTTTTCTTACATTTATTTTTTGGCTATATCTATTTTGTGAACTTTCCAGAAATGCAAACTCTTCAGTTACTTTTGCCAGCTACCTGCATTTTGTTATATTCCAAGTATACTTAACACTGCGTTTGACCTTAGGTCCTTTGAACATTGAAACATTTTAGTCAGGACCCCTCATCCTGAGTGATGATGTTTTGCTGGATCAGAAACTACAGTTGGTTTGGCAAATACTGGAAGAAACTTTAAAACCATGCTACTTTAATTTAGATACTGATGTTCAAGTCCATACCTATGTGTTTAACTGCAGGCATGAGTATGCTAAAATGTAATTTACAAAACTGTGGGAAATCTTAAGCAGTGACTGAGTTATTATGGGGCATGATTCAGTGAGACAGCTGGGTTTTCTTTTGTCCCTAAGTGTGATTAAACAGATATTAAGTGTGCATTGTCTTCTTTTCTGATAAAAGGTACGGCTATCTATGCACGTGCCTTTACTCTTTTGCAGGGTGATCTTTTCCAGCTTGATTCAAAGATGRTGGGATCTAACTACGTTTTTAAGTGCTTTGCTGAATGAGAGCATGGCTGATGATAGAAAATGTGTTCAGTAGTTTTAGATCAGGTCTTTGACATAATATTCTTTTATAACAACAAACCTGTAGAGAATGCAAAAATACAGAAAGCAAGGAAAAAAAAAGATAATAAAATAGTTAAGTCTTGATTTTTCTTTTCTCTCTTAGATATAACTCTTAATACAGGTGGAATCTGTACAGTTATGAAACCTGTAACCAACTTACATTACACAACTTTTTTCCCACTTAATTTTAAAGTGATGAGGTTCTCTTTCCTATAGTATTTAACATCTCATAGCCTTCAGTATTTTTTTTTTTTTTTTCTTTAACTCACAGTGAGGTCTGTGCAGCACAAGAACTTTTTAAAATTTTTTAAATTGTTTTTAATTTTTTTTTAAATCCTTATTTGGAAATTAACTGTACATCATGTAACATGTCTGAGGGTCAAGGTCTAAAAACATGGCCTTTCCCTCTGATGTGATAATATACTGCATAAGTAATGATGTACTTAGAGATGAAAGTGTGGTAAGGACAGTAAGCTTATAAATATAGTTTCTAGTTCATGGCCAGGAATGTAATTGGACATGCTGATGTTGTTGGGGAGCTAGTTTAACTATACCTGAGTTGAAACAACCTTCCTATGAAACATAAGAATATTTGTGAAGCTAAGATACTATGTGAACATATTTAATAGACACATGTATCCACATAATCARATCTTGATAATACTTAATTATTTAAAACATTTTGTGACCTCATAAGTCACACCATTATGTTTTTGTCTTTTTTTTCTCTTCATGATGGACTTAGATGTTGGCTGGCTACCAGACACTCACCCAGCCACTCTCTCACTCCCCATCCTTAAAAGRATGGGGGCTGAAAATAAGACAGAAAAGCTCGTGGGTTGAGATATAGACAGGGAGATCTCTTACTAATTACCGTCACGGGCAAAACAGACTCGACTTGGGGAAGATTAATTTAATCTATTTCCAATTAAAAATAGAGTAAAACAGTGAGAAACAAAGTCAAAACTAAAAACCCACCTTCTGTCCATCCCTGCTTAACTTCTTCCTTCTCAAGTCCTCCACTTCCTCCTGCAGCTTCCCCTCCATCCCATTAGCGGATAAGATTAATMGTTAATAGCGTTGTACTTTGCCTACACGGCAAGTGAGCTTTCCCCTTTTCCCTTTCCACTCAGGCTTAATTATATTGACTGTCTTAATTATATTGATTGTCAGAACTTTAACTCATTGTATGATGGTTTAAAACTTGTTTAAAATTATAAAAGATTTCTCTGGCATCAGCAACAGAAAACCATCCACAACAGGTTTAGGCAGTTGTATCACTGCTCCAAGGGTGCCAAGTCATTCCTCTTTCTCCCTGTACTTATCCTTCACCACCATGACAGGTACAACAGTCTGTCGAGTATCAGAGGATACTCGGCACTGGAGCTGTCCGCCCCGAAGAGAAACAAGATGTGCTGGGGATTCTGCAGTTATGTTTATAGAGGCTGTGAACAGGAACAATGATAGAGTCTGATTTCCAAATAGAATGATAAATATTCTTGCAAATGCAAAATATTAATTTAGTTACATTTTCTTTTTCAAGGAAAGAAGTGTCAAATAATATTCCAGAGATGTTTTTAAAAGTAATTTTGAAAACAAAAAGGATATGATGAGTTTCTGTGGAAGGCAGCTGAAAACTCATAGTCCAGTAAGACAAGAAATTCGGGGKTTTTATACATTTCGTAATTGCAGCTTTTTGAAGGGAGGACTTTCAAATGGTATGTTCATCAGGTTTATCGTTTTCAGGAGGAAGTTTAAATATGAGATGTATTTATTCTGTAAATTGAAGACAGTAGAACTTTACATTCAATGTAGTAATATTTGTTTTCATTGACTTGGAATCAATGAAAATTAACTTTTTTGTGCAGTTCATTTGCACTCCTGTTGAATCTTTTCCCTGGAGAAATCCATTATTGTGTACATAGATGATGCTAAATAAAAATGAAGTAGCTAGTTAGGAAACATAAAAAAAGAGAAGAACTCAGTCCTGAACAGAGTTGGAAACTATTTGAAATCTTGCTGTCAAAAAGCTGCTCTAGCACAGAAATTATAATGTACTTGCATTCAATGACCTTGTAGAAGCAACAAAAGCCAAGAAATCCAAGACTATGCATAATTTCAAAGAGAGGAACTACATAAAAATAGCTTACAGACTTCAAAAAAATTCAAAAGAAAGTTGGCATGATTAAATTGCTGAGTCATAAGAAATACTTAATTCAAGAAGACATTGTTCAAAAAAGTGAAATTGTGTGCAAATGAAGAAAATGAAAGGAGCAACAAACTCTAGCAGGTTAAATATAAAAGGCAGGCCAAAAAAAGAGTTGGAGAACAAYTTTCAAAAGGCATAAAAGCCATTAATAAATTATTTCCCAAAGGCAACAGAGGCAGGAAACCTGCACAGACGTGAAAAAAGAAGCTCCCTGAGAATATAAGGCCATAGCAGAAAAACTAAATTAATATTTTGCGTCTATGCTTACTGCTGAAGAAATTGAAAAAGTTATGATTCTTGGCTTATTACAAAGAGTGCCTCAGAGGACTGATTGTAAGTTGGATGGCTGGTAGGACAATTTACAAAACTRGCAAAGTGAACAGCAATAAATTGCCATTATATTTTTCACTCTTAAAACAGTGCAAGAGTGCTCCTCAGTTGCTGATAACTCAGTGATTAGGACACTTATCTGAGATATAGAAGACCTCCTCAAACTCTCTCCTATGTCTGAGGCAATTTCAGTTCATGAGGCTGCATGTTAGATACTTGGCTACAAGGCATTCTGTCTTTTATATATTTAAATTGGATGAACTCCAAGTGTCCAAATGAGAACATCTTTCTCTTGCGATCACTGACTAAATACTTTTGTCAGGTAGAAAAGCTCTGAGACAAAGAAATGAAGGAACACTGCATCAGAAAACCTAACAGTCCAGTGATTTTAATACTCAACAAAGAGATGAGACATACATTCTTAATTTTGAGCACAGTTAGGCAGTGGTAGACTTGCTTGTATCTTTTTTCCTGTGAGGGTTCTTTGGCACTATGCTTCTGCATGATTTTCCCATGGATATGAAGCTGGTATTCAAAAACCAAAGTCCTCATAAATACACAAGAATCGCATGTTAATATCCTATGAAATTAAAGAATTCTTGATAGAGAGGAGATTAAAAATTACTGACTATAATGTTATAACAAGCCCCAGCATTTGGACAATATCACTTTATGCATGAAAAATTTTGTATCATTCTGTACAACTGACTATAATCACAGATCATTTTTGGTAATGGCAATCTGTATAACGGAGTTAATGTTACAAACAACATGACCCATSTCTCATCATTTTAATGGCAACAAAATGAGAAAAAAAAGTATTTCTAATATTTCACACTAAAGGGCTATGGAACACAAAGATGTCAATTGCCTACCGATTGCTTAGATACACATCGATGTTTAGATTTGTAGCTAGGTTTTTAAATGAAACTTGCTAAGTTTCTGGTGGCCAATGGAACGCCATCATGGTTAAGGCAATGTGTTAAAGGAGGTCGTCAATGTCTTACCTTTTTGAACTTCAAGAAGAATTACATAAAGCAGCAAAAGACATTTTAGTGGGATACTACTATTACAACTTTCATATGGTAGAATGACCTTTGMCTAACAAGACTAAAAAGTGCTGAAATTAAACAAAGACAGATGATAACATTAGTGATTTGGGTAATATATCAGAAAAAAGAAATAGTTTTGAAACTCTCCAGTAATAAACAAAAGCAAGCAGTACTAATTAATGACTGTTGGAGGTATGAYGGTGTGAGGAAACAGCAAAACCTCCATATCAGACAGTGTCACTGATATCCAAGATTAACATGGAATTTGTATCCATGTAACACTTACAGCTGATTATTTAAGTTAAATACTCCACCATTCCAAAATATTTCAGAGTAGCATTGCATATACCTTCACAGGAATCTTCTGTATTACACAGCATTGCAACAATGGCTTTTATTTTGCCTTTTTTTTTTTTTTTTTTTTTTAATAAAAAGAATCAGTAAAATAGTACAGCATTAATTAAAAAAAAAAAGAAATTTGAAAGTACACTAGAGGAAAAATTTATATTTTTTTAGCTACTTATAGTGTCAAAACATGTATCTTTCTCCAGAGCAGCTTAGCTTTCATTTGGTCTTTATAACTCATGTTTCTAGATGTTTCTGCAGAGAAGATAGTATAGTTTTGAAGGACTCATTTTTTAATGGACAGATGTGATTTTAAAGACTCAGCTATGTTCACATTCAGCCTATTGGAAGTGAAGTGATAGGCGACAGGGATAGAGCAACTACTATACCAAAAATAAGTGCTACAGCAGCTATTCTTGATACTATCTGTGTTCTCTCAGCACAGCCTTTTGCCATAAGAACTCATTTTTATAGGAAGAGTAAAAATTGGTTTCAAATAATAAACAATCAGCCCCTTGCTTGATCCTCCAGCCCAATCATCTAGAGGTTATAGACAAGTTAAATCACTCCAAAACAGATATAACAATAATTATCAAGAAAAAGAAATGTTTCGATATACTTTCATGTACCATATCCTGTAGAAGAATCCAATGACCAAAAATGCGACTCAGGTAGGATATCAAGTTGAAGAGCACTTATTACTTATGATAAAGCCAACATAAGAAATCAAAAGATTTGAACTAAACCCAACYGAATTATTTAAAACACTCTTATTGACAGAAGTAGAGTACGAAATTAATATGGAGATAAAACCTTTCATTCCAGTTTTTTTCACAGGTCAAGTGCCCATTACTCAGGGGCCTTTGGTTCATAACATAAGCCTGTGTAAAAGGAACTGAGATGGTAAACCATCTACAATCAAGCAGCATTTGCAAGACAAAAAATAAATTWTTATCCTGCTAAAGATTATTCACGTAAATAGAAAGAATCACTTCTACATCCTAGAGTAAGGTGAATAACGCAAAGAAAGTTGAAATATAGTTCACAAATAATATCACATATGTGAACGCAGGTCTCTCCAGCTGACTCCAGCCTCTTAAAACCCCAAACTGTCTAGTAGTACACAACTGTCTTTGTAGTAGCAAACCTGACAACAAAACGTGAAATCATACTTCAAACACTAAACATAAGGACTAGCGCTGAAAAGGCCCCTTTTTGTCAGTATCCTTCCACAGTAGYAGGGCTCCATTAATCTACCCAAATTTCCTCAAGAGGTACATAACTCACTATTACAACGGCACAGATGTAACTGTAGGGGACTGAATATATACATGATAGGCTTAACAATGCATAGGTGAAAAGCTTTTGAGAGCTTTTGCATAGCCAGTGTTACTCCTCATAAGCACCTTACTGTGTGCCTGCAATTATGAGTCTATTGGCTCACAGGACTGAAAAGAAATTACGTTTGAAATGTATGAACTGAGCCAGACCATATGGACTCCCCAAAAATATTTTCCTTRACAGGCACACAGTTTTCATCCTCCTTGACAACTGAGAAACAAATATGCTGGTTCTATTACCACCTAGGAGCAGTATGCAAAATGTAACAATGAAAATGTATAAACAGTTCAAGCAACATTCAGCTTCACAATCACTGCAAGCCCAAGACATCACTGCTCAGAAAGATCATTTTTTTTTTATATCTATTACAGAACTTCTGTAGAACTTCCCAGCAATTTTTGAAGCATGGGTATAGGTTGATTCCATCTGAAATCTCTTTGTCATGTGTAATGTCTAGCTATACAATGATACAGTTCATAGACACTTCTAATTATGCAGAAACTGTTGGACTTTCATGGGTCTTTTTGATAAATCTTCTGCATAGAAAGAAAAATAGTTAAAGAAACTATTGATTATTTTTATTACACACAAAGCAAAACAGAATCAATTCTCAGGATGATTATCCTCTGCTTGTCCAAGTCGCTATGAGCTAAATAGCTTTTTTTATAAACTAAATGCTTATGCAGTTCATCTGATGATACTAACAGCTTATGATAATTTGCCCCTGTATATACATAAAAATAAACATGATATATTTATGCAATAAACTCCCATATTCTTATACTTTAAAAAAAACAAACCAAACCAAAACAAAACCCCCAAACAACACTGACGAGGAATTGTAGAATTATATTCAAAAGAGAAGAGTTTACATTATATAATGACATTTCAGATATGAGGAATACATAAACAGTAAAATACATATTTCTAAAGAAGCTGGTGAAATACACATTTTTAAATAGGACCCACTAATTTCTGGACATCTGCCAGTAGAGAAACAGAAGCTATGACTTTTTTTCATCTCTTTTAAACTAAAACTCCCTAACTCTGCACTCCTTACTTTGTGTAGGAAAAAAAAAAAAAGTAGATATTCCAGTATACTTTATGTAAAAAACTTGTTTTAACCAACACTATTTTTAGCAATTTCTGTATTGACTGTAGGTGGCAAAAGGAAAACTATATTCTGCCGCCATTAGTTGCACTAATAAGAACTGGTTTTGGTGGAGGGTATGAAATTACTTACTATGTGAGTTAGTAATCTAAGAGTTGAAGAAGAAGCCTTATAAGCAAGAATGTCAGAATTTGATTGGAAGTTATATGCTTGCAAACATAGTGTAAAATTCAAATGAACATGACTAAGGAAAAATATATTCTCAAACATGTTCATGAATGAGCCTGAGGCATGTTTTCATAACATGGGCTTATGTTACAAAGTATTAATTTTAATTCAATGTCATAATTTAAATTCGTTTTCAAGAAAAGACAAATACCCTTTAAGGAAAGTTTAGGAGTTTTTGTTTAGGCATATTGTACTCTTTCTGACCAGTGGTTTTCTACTTTGGATAAATCTTTGCCTTCATGTTGGAAAGCACAACAAAAATAACCTGTACRTCATTGAAAAACATGCTTTAATCACTGAAGTTCTCACAGTAAAACTTAGATGTTCACATTAAGAAGTTCTGTGGAGATAATGGACTGAAATAATGAAAGAAAAAAAAGYAATAAAACTTTAATCTGTTCTGAATTCCAGAAAACAAGCATATACAAAAGGATAAAAATATATTTTTAAGTGTCAGTTGGATCAGATTGTTTCATAAGACATAAGCTTTAAACTGGGAAACCTGCAATTTTACAATGAGATTAATTAACAATTTCTCTATGCATGCTAARAGCAGGATGCATGGAAATTCCTCTGTTTTCCCAGGACTGATAATGGCTTTGATCTGAGCACTGATGATGTTCTTCAGATTGCCAAGCCTCCCTTTCTCACATGCAAAGTATGCCCATGATACTCTTTGCTTTCTTGTAAAGAAGGATTACAGTTAATGAAACATGGCTACTTAATACCAGATAGCTTCACCTGGAAGCTTATAACTCCAGAAGAAAAAATACTAAATAACTCTTCATAATGTCATCATCTAAGACTCCCTGCTGCTACAGGCACCAAGAACATTGGTAATCATCTTGATGTCTGCTGTTCTTGTTTTGTCACAAATCATAATTTTTAAGGCCTTTGATGTTCAATTAAGAGGATGTATTAGGAACCAACAGGGAAACACTTGTGAAACRTCTCAAAGAAATTAGGGCATGTTCCTCTAAAAAGGTGACACAGTCAATAGCCCAGCTGAAGTGCCCCTGTAGCAATGCACGCAGCATGGGTAGCAAGCAGGAGGAGTTGGAAACCACTGTGCAGCTAGTAAGTTATGATATAATCACTATCACTGAAATTTGATGCRATGAATCACATGACTGGAGCATTGCAATTGATGGCTATAAACTGTTCAGAAGGGACAGGGAAGGAAGGAAAGGTGAGGGGGTTGCCCTCTATGAAAAAAAGGTGGATTGACTACACAGAGCTGTCTTTGAAAACTAGTGATGAACAGGTTGGGAGCTTATGGGTAAAAATTAGAGGCCAAGCCAACAGAGGCCACCCAATCAAGGGGAGGATGTTGACAAAGCGTTCTTGCTTCAACTACAGGAAGCATCACATTTGCAGGCTCTGATCCTGCTGGGGGACTCAAATCACCCTGACATCTGCTGGAAAAGCAGCACAGCAAGCTGTAAGCAGTCCAGGAGACTCTTGGAGACAGTCAAGAATAATTTTTTAATCCAGGTGATAGACAGCCTGACCAGAGGAGAAGTGTTACTAGACCTGTTGCTCACCAACATGGAATAACTAATTAGAGAGGTCAAGACTGGTGGCAGCCTGGGCTGCAGTGATGATGCCCTGGTGGAATTTACAATCCTGAGGGATATGGGCTGCGTGAAGAGTACAGTCAGGACCCTGAGTTTTAGGAGAGTGAACTTTCAGTTGTTTAAGGGATTAGTGAATGGGACCCCCTGGGAAACTGTCCTCAGGGAAAAAAGAGCTGAACAGAGCTGGCAGCTCTTTAAAGGAGATATTTTTTTAGAGCACAAGAGTAGGCAAGTATGGCAGGAGGTAAGCATGACTGAGTGAGGACCTCCTGGTCAAATTAAAGTGTAAGAAGGAAGTGCAAAGGCAGTGGAACCAGGGACATATTCCTGGGAAGAATATAGGGACGTTGCCTAGATGTGTAGGGATGAAATCAGGAAAGCTAAGGCTCATTTGGAGCTGAATTTGGCAAGGAATGTGAAGAATAATAAGGGCTTCTACAGGTATGTTGGTCAGAAAAGGAAGTGTAAGGAAAATATACCCTCCCTGATAAATAAGACAAGAGAGCTGGTGACAACAGACATGGAGAAGGCTGAGTTTTGCCTCAATTTTCACTGGTGATCACTCTTCCCACATCTTTCAAGTCCCTCAACCTCAAGGCAGGGCACAAAGTCCCTCCCATTGTAAGAGATCAGGTTCAAGACCACCTGAGGAACTTGAACATACACAAGTCCATGGGACCCAACRAGATGCACCCCAGGGTCCTGAAGGAACTGGCTGATGTAGTCACTAAGACACTCTCCATCATATTAGAAAAGTTGTAGCAGTCAGGTGAAGTCCCCAGTGACTGGAGAAAAGGGAATATCACATCCGTTTTTAAAAAGGGTAATAAGGAGGACCCTGGGAACTACTGACCAGTCAGCCTCCCTTCAGTGCCTGATAGTATCATGCAGCAGATCCTCCTGGAAGATATGTTGAAACATATGGAAGACAGGGAGGTGATAAGAGACAGCCAATATGGCTTCACCAAGGGTATATCGTGCCTGGCTAACCTAGTAGCCTTCTATGATGGAGTGACTGCAACAGTGGACAAGGGAAGAGCTACAGCTGTCATCTACCTGGACTTCTGTAAGGCCTTTGATACAGTCCCTCACAGCATTCTTGTCACTAAATTGGAGAGATATGGTTTTGATGGAGGGACTGGTAGATGGAAAAGGAATTGGCTGGATGGCCGCATCCAAAGAGTTACAGTCAACAGCTCAATGTCCAAGTGCAAACCAGTAATGACTGGCATCCCTCAAGGGTCCATACTAGGACCAATACTATTTAATATCTTCATCAATGACATAGTGGGACTGAGTGTGCCCTCAGCACCAAGCTGAAACCAAGCTGAGYGGTGCAGTTAATATGCTAGAGGGAAAGGGATGCCATCCAGAGGGACCTTGACATGCTTGAGGAGTGGGCCCATGTGAACCTCATGAAGTTCAACAAGATCAAGTGCAAAGTCCTGCACCTGGGCTGGGTCAATCCATAATATCAGTACAGACTGGGGGATGAAGGGATTGAGAGCAGCCCTGCCGAGAAGGACTTGGGGATACTGGTGGGTGAAAAATTGGATATGAGYCAGCAATGTGCACTTGCAGCCCAGAAAGCCAATTGTATCCCAGGCTGCATAAAAAGAAGTGTGGCCAGCAGGCTGAGGGAGGTGTTTCTCCCCCTCTACTCTGCTCTCGTGCAGTACCTGGAGTACTGCATCCAGCTCTGGGTTCCTCAGCACAAGACAGACATGGATCTGTTGGAGTGGGTCCAGAGGAGGGCCACGGAAGTGATCAAATTGCTGGAACACTTCTCCTATGAAGAAAGGCTGAGAGAGGTGGGGTTGTGCAGTGTGGAGAAGAGAAGGCTCCGGAGAGACCTTATTGTGGCCTTTCACTATATAAAGGGGGCTTATAAGAATGATGGAGAAAGACCTTTTACCAGGGCCTGTAGTGACATGACACGGGGCAATGCTTTCAAACTGAAAGAGGGTAGATTTAGATTGGATATAAGGAAGAAAGTTTTTATGAGTGTGGTGAGACACTGGAACAGGTTGCCAGAGAAGTTGTGGATGCCCCATGACTGGAAGTGTTCAAGGTCAGGTTGGATGGGGCTTTGAGCAACCTGATCCAGTGAAAGATCTCACTGCCCATGGCAAGGGGGTTGGACTAGATGACCTTTAAAGGTCCCTTCCAACCCAAACCATTCTATGATTCTATGTTTTGTATTAATTTGTTAGAGACTGAGAGCATTCTGTAGCTTGTAAAACAAAGGARCATAGAGCAAATTTTCTCATTTCCGCTTCTAGTCTTAAATGGTTACATCAATTGTATCACATCTGAGAAGCATACAGCATCCTAGGGCAGCACCGACCTGACATCGCACATTCGATTTTAGCATAGCTGTAAACTAGTTTTCCCCCCACCTCCATCTCTTTGGTGTCCATGACCAATCTAGGTACACAACATAGGTGGGAGCTGTAACAGCTTTTGAAAACTACAACCTTAATCACCTTTCTGTCATACAGTGAGCTCTGAAGTGCATCAGTGGGTAGACCTAGACACAGCTAACATCCCCCTGTTTGACTGTAGTTTCAGGGGTAAGATCTATGATGCAAATAATTCTTCCTGATTCTGTGTTTCTTAAAGAAAACCCTTACCAAGATCCAGTTTCCTGTTGATGAACAGTAACTCACTCACATGAACAATCTTTTCCAGGATTTTTACCTGTTAATGTAAAATGCCTTCAGTTCAGACCCAATTTTTGGTGAAGATATTTATTTCTTGTAAAGAGGAGCCATGCTCTCCATTGCAAATTAGTAAAATGAGATAACTTGAAGCAGTCTTTGCATGCTTTGCACATGCCCTGCAAGTCCTGGGAAGATTAGCATTGAAAGGACTTCCAGAGGAGCCTTCCATTGATTCCCTGGGAATCCCCCTGAGCTGGAAAATGTCACCTTCAGGAAACTGGAGATGTTTTTGATCAGTTCCTCTCTTGTATAACTTTGCTTTTGTATTGTGCTTTATTTTATAGTTAATTTTAAAGTTTTTAATAAGAAAATTAATGTGGACTTAAAAATGGAAGTATGAAGACAGCTCAAAAATCAGCTGGACTTAAATTTTTAGCTACTTCCAATTTTTTCAAGCCTATAACCTAAACTTCCAATAACTTGCTACAATTTAAAATAATGTTATTTGAAAATAAGTGCTTAAATAGCCCAAATAAAATCAGAGGGAGAGACAGAGTGCGAGAAAGAAAAGGCAGAAGTGCCTCTGTGATGGCTTCATACAGACAGCCCAGCCACGTATATATCTCACACTAAATATGAATCCAAGAGGATTTTTTTAATATAAAACTCAAAGATTATCTGAGTGAAAATAAGATAATTCAGAAATCTTTCTGTCTTTGATTTCTTTGAGCCTAATGAATGTGTGAAACAGAGAAGATAATATTAAACAGAATATTCTGAAATTCATATTTTTGTCCTCTCCGGGATGTAGAAATAGATAATTCTTCAAAGCTTAACAGAACATTTCCTAAAATACATGCCACATTTTTTAAACTATAAAATTTTGGGGGTCTTGGGTTTTTTGGTGTTTTTTCACATAAAGCWGGAAAATATTTTAGGTCATCTCATGTCTTATCAGATCAGTTTATTTCATTGTTGATGACTATGTTATACAAAATATTTTAGAAAAAGCTATTTTACTATTATGTTTTGTATACAGTCAAAGGGTTTATTTTCTTCACTGATGAGCTGTTGTATCTTTTAATTTCTCCCTCTGCCTGAATTTTAGCTCTTGTATCGTGAGACAATTGATAGAAATCTTACATAGATGATCTTACTAATTGTTTTTCATTATTTAAGTTTACTTTTCTGATATTTAGCTGAGTATGGTAATTTTAGAAGGGCAAGTTAAATACAATGTAAAAAACTAAGCTAATTATTTTGTTTGTAATGCATTAATGTAATTGATTTTATTGTTTCTCCAATGCAACGCCTTCCTTGTTACAAAGAAAAACACTCTTCCATTCTTTCATTAAATTTCTAAAGACCACCTAACTGTAATCCTCTGTATTCTGTGCCATATAAATCTGTCCGGGATTGAAATACACTGATTTATCTGGTGGATAGGCCACATTTTCTGCCACTTGCTTCTGTTGTGATCAAACCAAGCAAAAGATGATAACTGGAAACAAAGAGAAAAATCAAGAGCAGGATCAGATGGTTCAATTTGAATCAGGTCATTCTCCATCTCAAAAGAGACGTTTTTCTCATGTTTAAAGTTTCAGTTCTTTTCCCGTGTTTAAGGGTCCAGTTGACTCTTCCAATGTTAGCCACTCTTTCATCTTTAGCCACCTTAATTTTCTTACTCCAATTTGAACTCACTCTGCCTTATGTTTTCAGAGTAAAACCAGCTTTTGCAGTGATGGATTCTGTAATTTGTAATTCCTTTCTCTTTTTGCATCCTCAGTTCACCTTTCCTGTGAAGCTTCATTAGCCCTAACATTTTTTATGGTGTTTCCAATTAATTATTAGACACTTGGAGACTCAATGAAATAGTTCAATTTTCCTACTSCCTGACCACTTCAACTGGGAATATCGGCAATATTAAGAAATCTATTTTGGGTAAAAGAAATAAATTCTTTCTCAGAAGGAGACACAGCCTTTGGAGAAAGAAAATGAACTATTAAGGAGGAATGGGCTGAAATGAAAGGATTCAGAAATACTATCATAGAATTTCTCAATGACTATGCTAAAAGAGTTGTGTTGAGGCTGTAAATGAAACACTGGAGTGCAGAAGCAATGAAGCTGAAGTTACTGTTTAAAATCTCTATATCTGTCATCTCCTATCCTAATATATTCATAGAAGTTGATATTAAGCTTGATGACACACAGTCTGAAGTATAACAGGTTTAGGTACATAGGTGCACAATGTTATGCATAAAATGCTAAAAAGGCAGACTTGGAGCTCTCTGTGTGCGTGTATGTGTATATTGTACATACACACACGTGCACACACACACGCGTGCACAGGCACACACATATATATGTTTTACATACACATACATATATATGTCTTTTTCAGTTCTCAGTGAAGTTTAACCTAACTTTTGGGGGCGGAGAATGGATGACAGGTGGGGGAAAAAATGACATATAGTTTTAATGGACTGGTTTATAAAAATAAGTTATTTACAATATTTCTGAAAACTGCTGCTCTTTACATATCCTCATTTTAGACATGCTTACACCCACTTGCTCATTTGCTCTGCTATTGAACGCAAGGATGTCTCAAGGTGACAGTTGAAGTAATGTTTATTAGTCTCTTTTCTTCCTAAAATCTTTCTTAGACTATGCTAGACTAAGCTGATAATTGACACTTAATTGTGGGCACTAGGAGTATACTAAAGCTATAGTAAACATGATGATACTATCAAATGTGCCTGCTAATTGTGAATCCTCAAGAGTTCCTGATAGTAAATCAAGGACTGACTTTACTTGCAAAAATGGTGAAATCTGAACTAATAGTAGCTTAGTAAATGTTCAGTGTATACTACTACACTTCAAAATGTATTACCTGTTAAAATGAGAATAATGTAGTTTAATTTGCATTTAATACAGTTTAGTCTTCTTTTCAGTGGGCTTTTAAATTATATTAAGCTAATGCATTTCTATTAATATGACTCAAAAGCAATCAGGACGGAACTCCTGCAGCGTAACACACTCAGATATTGAAAAATTAGATTACATATGCCTCCGTAATTGGCATTTACTTGTCCATTTGGACAATAGGCTGTAAATGCACCTGCGACCTGTAAGAGTTTTACTGTAATTACTATTATTTTTTAAAAGTTATCAAAATGCCTACGAATTTGAAAGAAACCACAAATAAGGGATTCTGCATTCACATTTTTATTTTTAAACATTTAAAACCTGAACCCAAAAGATATATTTGTTGATCAATGAGGAAAGAAGCAAGAGTTGTTATGAATATAATGTCACAAACTGAAATGTGAAGTTGCCCTGACTTCTGTAAATTGGAAATACTGTTATTTTGATTCAATCTCCTGCAATTACTTTCTCAGCTTTCAAATATCTTTCCTCAAACATGTCTCTCTTAACATACATGTTTAATTCTGAAAGTAGTTTGAAGACATGAATTATCAGGTGGTCCTTATAAAGCACTGAATACACAAATGTTACCTTTACTAGAGTTTTGTTTAAAAAAAATAAAAATAACAAAAACAACCAACCCCCCCCCCAAAAAAAAAAAAAAAAAAACAAACAAAAACAACTTTATATTTGGGGACTGAAGCACTTCCTAGGTCAAAACAATCCCCTCATATTCATGTTGCCAAAGATCAACTGATTTGCAAATAGCTTTCTATAGTCTGTATGAAACGTATTCTAGGTAATGGACAGATGCTAATTTAGTATGGT
>JAYKAV010002902.1:480135-531085 GCA_035582835.1 Phoebastria nigripes | reverse complement strand
AAATGTTACCTTTACTAGAGTTTTGTTTAAAAAAAAAAAAAATAACAAAAACAACCAACCCCCCCCCCCAAAAAAAAAAAAAAAAAAAACAACCCAAATCACCTTTATATTTGGGGAGTGAAGCACTTCCTAGGTCAAAAAAATCCCATCCTGTTCATGTTGCCAAAGATCAACTGATTTGCAAATAGCTTTCTATAGTCTGTATGAAACGTATTCTAGGTAATGGACAGATGCTAATTTAGTATGGTAGATGTAGTTGGTAATGAATGAGAAATGAACTCAAACTACCTTTTAGGTACATTTTCAAGAGTGCTGCAAAGGAACTACACCTTAAAAAAAACAGGGAACATGTGAGTGAAGCTTGTCCTCATATTGTGGAAAATAAAAGAACTTAAACTGAGAGTCTCACAGTATGCAATGTTTCCTGAGCAGTAAATTAATCTTTGGCTATGGACAAAAAAGACTGGTACTTGCCACCCACTCTATACTAAGACTTACTCTGAGTGGATAATGCATTTGATGTTCAGCATTGCTGGTAGCTCTTTTTCCATTGCATGAACAAACAAACAAAAACACTGATCTATATAGTTATTAAAGAATGTTGAATTGCAATGAAACAGAAGGATGACGTTCATGGCAGTCCTTAATTCTTATTTCTTGGTCTTTTATATGTTACTTTTGCAGAAGGTGGAAAGCTGAGATGGAGAAGATTGTAGTAAAAAGCAGTGAATAAATTATTTTGGGAAGTGAGCTTCACTGGATGGTGCCATTTTGGGGCAGCTGTAACAACATCACTGATGTTTTATTAAGCGGTGTTCTGATTTAATCCYGGCTGTGACAGCATTCATTCTTTTCAGGACATATACTGAGAACTGTTTTATTCTTCTGGGTGCATCTGCATACCATGAAACATCTATTTAATTTTAGTCAAATTTTTAACTAAAAATATGAACAGCATTTTACATTCAATCATTAGTGCAATTACACATTGTCCAGTAGGAATGGCATTTTGCATTTGAAGAAATATAAATAATATCTTGGAGTAAAAATTGAAAGAAAACAGCTTTAAAGACAGTCACTCAACTTCATGCTTTAAATTAAAAAAAAAAAAAACAACAATATATAAAGATATACTATTTTGTAAGTACATAAAAATTCTTACATTTATTTTATATGTATTTAAAGATGAAAGAATTAAAAAAAAAAAACAACTGAACAAATAATTACAGCTGTACTAAATTTGCTTCAGAGTATTCAACATTTTATATAAAGCTTAACATCTTTGTATTCATAGAAAACTTGAGTCGTGACCTAGTCTTCATTTAATCCACCTATTTACAACCAAAATCTGCAATGAACACTGATAATGATAGAACTAGTTACAAAGCAATATTGAAATAACAGCAGCAGGAACTCTGTGGCATCAAGTATCTAACATTTTATGCAATTTCAGTTTAATTCTGACTGTATTATGGGCTATAAACAATTMAGTGAAACTGACTCTTGGCATTTTTTTTGATTGAATGATTGCATTTATGGTTGTGCATACTAATTTATGGATATTCCTAGATAAATATTTTAATATGAYAACTCAGTATGGGCTGTCAAGATCAAGAATAAATAATAGATAATCCAATATTTGAAAAAAAAWAAATTAGTTCCATTCTACTGCTCTTGTTTTTAAAGTTGTTACCTACCAAGGCAGTATTGTTTTAATGGAGCTAACATACATCTGTTAGATTCACTCCATGTATGTAAAACTGCTTAATTACAAACTGCTTACTCTGTAGTTTACATATAAATTATACTATATTTGTTGACTGTCTTTATTATGATGATTCAACACAGGCAGATTCTCATGCAAGGCAATCAAAATATGTCTGCTTACTGTTTTGAAAAATAGCATAGTTTCTGTGCACACTTATTTGTTGGTATTAGGATTGGAATGGRAAAAAAAGTCTAGAATAACTTTGCAGCTTAATGGCTCATATTTACAGACAGTGCTGCCCATGGACTTAAGTACTTGAATACATAAATTGTGATTCTTGTATTGTAAATAGAAWTGTGAATATAAATTCATTAGACATAATGTTGTGAGTATTGGCTGTTTTTACTGAGCCAATAAAAATGCAGCAGTAATAATGCTGCTTATAAATATAAATACAACGTTAGATAATATTTTATCAACATTTATAGTTTGGTCAAAAATATTTCTTTACTATTTTATATCCATGACATACTTCATATTATAAAGAAGTGTTAAAAATCCTAAGCCAAACTTAGAAAGTTAGCTAGTTAAAATGTTTTTGGAATAGTGTTTCTTAACAGACCTTCCAAAATACAGGGACATGTAATTACTGATGAYAATACAAGGGAAACACTGAAACAAGGAATTCTCTATGTCAGAATAAAATAGACTCATAAGTATAATTCCCTCTTTTTTTCATTCAAGAAGGTGTGCATTAAGATAGGTATTTGTTGTTAAATAGTTCAGTTACTCTTTTTTCTTTTCCCCTCTCTGAGTGTTCACCTAAGGATAAATTGTTCTCTCACGAGTTTTGTTAATTCCTTCCCCTTTAAGTCATGGTGCATGTCTACATTATATAATTCAGCATGCTAAATGAGCATTCTTTGGTGTCACATAATACTGCAGTACCATTAGTTACACATGAATTAGTTGATTTTACTGAGGGAGGCAGAGCTAGCCTGAATGTGTCAATGTATGCACACTGTTGGACAATGAGGGAATGAGCAATTCATCTTTCATTATTAAATAAATAAATGAATAAATAAATAAATATAAAAATCCTGAAAATACAGAATTTCCACAAATGGTCTGAGGATCTGAAAAGATCTGAGATCCATGGAGCATTGTATTGAATTTGGAACACCCACAAGAGTGGATGATAATATAGAAAACTGATAACAGAGGATATGAATTTCCATCAGCCTGAACTGAGTATCCTGCATACATAACATCAACATGAAAAGGTTTTGCCTTTTATTTCTTAGACAGAAAGAAAAGAATAAAAAAAAAAGCCTGAAAATCTTCTTGTCTGCATGCAAAAGTTTAGACTGTGGCAACATCCTGTTTATACTCTAAATTAACAGTGTTAAAAATTGGAAACTTCATGTAGTGAAATTATTTCCAACTAGTGTTTTTTCTAGATAAATTTTCACTGGCAACTGAAGTCAAGATTATAACYAGAACTCCTGTGACAAAAAAACCCAAACAAAACAACAGCAGCAACCAAAACCCCCAAATATTAACTTCTACTCTTTTTATGTTAATTTTCTCCAGACCTTGATGCAACATCTTTAGTGTGATAATTGCAAAGTATGCTGTAGTGCAGTTTTGTACTCTGAAGTGTTCTGCTTTCCAAAAAGTAAGGGAAGAACTATATTATTTACAGGAACCTATTTATAATGATTAATGCATCGGTCTGGCTGAAGTAAGACKTCAGGCTTTCCTTGGAAATTGTGGTCATATTGTGCCAACTTTTTCCTGGAGCAGCCTGCTGAGAGTTATACTAGAAGAGCCGTTGGTTAACTCTTTTATAACATGGGATTTTTAACATGGATATTTTATATCCTTTCCTCTCTGTCCTTGTTTGACAAATTATTGTACATGTTCTCAATTACCCTTAGCTATACTTCAACCCCTGCAAAATTTTAGTGTATATTTTTCTTGACTATGTTAAATACTTACAGCCTGYCTTTCACCACCTTAATTACCATCCCCTAATTGCAATCCACACAGCTCTTCAATCACAATTTCTGCACTGTCTCTTCTCTTTTCCTATTATCTTCCTCTTTCACCCTTCTTAAGTTGAAAACTAACTTGCCTCTTCATATTATCCTCTTACACTCATTTCTGTGTCTTATTTCATCCTGTCTACTATCCCCTTTGCTACTTTTGTTACCATCCATATAACCCTGAACTAATTCACCTGCTTCTGTTATAATTATTCTCCAGAGGGTGTTTAGGTACTTTTCCCTATTTATGACAATCTCTATATTACCAAACCTAGTAATTCTGTGGAATTCCCAAGTCAAAGTGCATAACTTAGCCAATAATGAACTTAATAATGAGATGATATGTAAGTAAAAGTCCACAGATCCTTTAGCGAGACTAAATTTGGGTATCAGAAGAGAAAAGGAGGGTAGGGTCATAGAAGTTATATTTTTCTTTTGTTTTTCCTCAAAATTTGGAACATCTGCTTGATCTAGATTATCAGCAACTACATTTGTCCATAGAAAGAAAGTTTATAATAAATGACTTTTTGGTGAAACAAAAATGTTAACAAGACATGCTTCCAACCCATATATATATTTATATATATAGTCCACCTTCCATTCTGTTTTCTGCTTTCTGTTTTAATTTGTTCCTCCTTTGTTCCCACCTATCTCTTTTCTCTCTCCCCTTACCCCACCCCCCAAAAAAACCCCAAAAAACAAAACACAAAAAATGGAAGTACTTCAGTCTTCATTTTCACAGAAGTGAAAATGGCTCAAGGAAATGATCATTCTTGTAATGCCGTGTCAAGAAAGGTCTGAGAGATTTGTGATCTGTGGGATTTTCTGACAGTCAGCTGCCAGGTGTGAGACGAAAGGAGAACAAAGCTATTTCTAGCTTAAGAAAAAGAAGATGTTTCCAATAGTGAAGGAAAACCACACTTGCTCCACTGGGCCACCAGTCAGCTCAACTATCAGCTCCTGGATGCTGGTGTGCAGTTGAGTCCATTCAAAGGGGAAGAAAGAAATCATATCRATCATAACACCCATCCAGGACATTTGCATCCTGATGAGGAGGTAGATACTGCAAGTCAAGGTCAGCTTTCCTCCAACCTGACCATAACCCTGGGCCCTATTAATGGCTTATTCTACGCCAGTACAAAAAGCCCATCCTGCTGAGTGTTTGGCTTTCTGATACTTGTGTGTACCTTGGGGATGGATCAGGAGGACAGTGCCATAACTTGTCTCAAATTGTGCTGGAAACTCAGTTCATAGGTCTCAGTCAGTTAGAAACAGCTTGCTCAACATTGGCGTTGGATGCTGGACGTGTAGGAGGAATTAAAGTTCCCAAGGGCACCTGTACCAGGCTATGTTTCATAGATCTGGTATAYGTAGGTTCTCCCCTTCTCCAACATGACAGATTACAGTACTCAAAGGCCTTTCCCACAACTCTGGGATAATTCTTGACTCCCTCTTCACTCAGTGAATGTTAGTGAGACTGACATTTCCACAGGGCATCTCAGTCATCTTTCTTTGGCAGCCCTCTCCTTCAGATTACGTAACCCAGTCTCACTAAAACCTCTCTTTGCTGGAATTTCTTTGGCAGCTCAGCCTTCTTGTGCTGCCCCTGCAGCTGTGGTCTCTATGCCACACTGAGAAGGAAAGCATAAGGGATATTCATCACATGATGAATCGTCCTATTCACAGTTCTTATTCAAACAGTCATCCCTGGAGATGATCAACAAAGGAATGAGTCTATGACTGCACTCCTTACAGAAATCTTTGTCCTTGAGAGTCAGGGGACTGTGGTGAGGCTGTTGTACAAGCAACAGAGCCGTTCATTGTGTCTTCACAGATCTTTAAGGCTTTTCATCTCTCCACATATTTTTCTGGTGATAAAGGAACTGCTGCACTGCTCTTCCCATCCAATCTCCTCCCTGTTGTAGGAGAAATTGGAAAGAGAAGATAGTCAGGCCATCTGTCCTGTGTCTGCCCTGGAATACAGAAGTGAGAAGGTAAAGCAAAAAAAAGGGACACTAAGCTAAGGCAACAACTAAGGATGTTGAGCAGAGCAGATAACAGTATTTCTAGTTTCTGGAGGACTATTGAATTGCCYGGATGGAAAAATGTCAGACATATTTCAGTTTGCATGAGTTATAGTTTCCTGAAGAGCCACTGGAGCCAGCTGGTTACTCAGCTCTGCTGGAGAACTCTGTGCTGGCCTGTTGTGGAAAATTATTTCCTCTCCATACACTCCTGCCACATCTGTCTTCAGAACTGCCAAGGGCTTTGCAAAAGGCTGTCTTATCCCTCCCACAGAAGCATGGCATATGAGGTCCCTGCAGTTGTTCTGACCACAGTTTAGTTGGCTATGAATTGTTAATGTTTGCACTGCATTGACGTAAGATGTGCTTGTTGTGAAAGGAGTACTAATCCCCATATCAGTTCTGGTGGGTATGGAATGAACTGTTTTCTGGCCTCTGCTTACAGTTGTAGGTTTCTATGCAGAGAGGTGGAGCTGAAGAATCTCCCTTGATGGTTTATGATCCCACAACCATAGAATGACAATCTTTGTGGTAGGCCCAAGCTGGCAGCATGAATCAGCAATGTCCACATCATAAGAACAAGTGGCCTGCATGATATTGCACACCTCAGCAGTCACTTGACAGGAGGGAAGTCTACTGCAAGTGGGTTGGTAATCTTCAGCAATCAGAAGACATCTACTTTCTTCTCTGCTCTTATTTATGCCTGGAACTTTATGTAACAGTGTTGTAGGTGGGTATACATCTTTTTGCAGAGGCTTTCAAACGCAGTCCTATGCGCATGGAATTATTTRTCTTGTTGCTGGTCATTCTAAACCAACAAGAAAATACAGTTTCAATAGTCATTTCTGCACACAATATTTTCAAAATATCTTATAATTGACTGATTTAGGGTTGCCCTAGGAAAACCGTTTTCTCTTATCACATCCTCAGACTCTAAAACGTAGTGGCTATTTTAGCTTTCAATCTATTGCAATCTATATGTAAACTGGTGCAGTTTGACCCCATGATTAAATCTGACCTGGCAGAATTCCCTGTGTTTAACTCTGTGCTCCCATGAAAGCTCTTAGATAATTCTTTACATTCACATTTCTTTCTTGTGATATTCATGCACAGCATATGGAGGACATCTGCTAAGTAAGTATGAATACCAAATGGATGATCATAATTAAACTTTTATCAGCTATTCTGGTGCTAACTATTCATTGCAGCAGTTTTATGCCACTGTGACACCATTGGAAGTGACAATTGATGCTCTTTAGGCTGGGCATTTATTTTGTTACACTTCAGTAAGTTCAGGCAAGTGATACAATTTTGGAGTATTTTTTAAAGTTCAGACATTGAACCAATCCAATAGATGGGGAAATGATTCAGTCTGTCACTTGTTGTTTTGCTTTATTTTCTTAATCCAACAAAAGAGTAGCTTATAAAGAACATTGCACTGTCGTGGTTTAACCCCAGCYGGCAACTAAGCACCATACAGCTGCTCGCCCACTCCCCCCAGGTGGGATGGGGGAGAGAATCGGAAGRGTWAAAGTGAGAAAACTCATGGGTTGARATAAAGACAGTTTAATAGGGAAAGCAAAAGCYGTGCACGCAAGCAAAGCAAAACAAGGAATTCATTCACTACTTCCCATCGGCAGGCAGGTGTTCAGCCATCTCCAGGAAAGCAGGGCTCCATCACACATAACGGTTACTTGGGAAGACAAACGCCATCACTCTGAACATCCCCCATTCCTTCTTCTTCCCCCAGCTTTATATACTGAGCATGACATCATATGGTATGCAATATCCCTTTGGTCAGTTGGGGTCGGCTGTCCTGGCTATGCTCCCTCCCAGCTTCTTGTGCACCTGGCAGAACATGGGAAGCTGAAAAGTCCTTGACTAGTGTAAACATTACTTAGCAACAACTAAAACATTACTGTGTTATCAACATTTTTCTCCTACTAAATCCAAAACACAGCACTATACCAACTACTAGGAAGAAAATTAACTCTATCCCAGCCAAAACCAAGACAGCACTTATTCTGAATCTACTAAATGATATGGAGATATCATTACAAAACCTACTCCTCCAGGCCTACAATCACTCCTGTATCTACTATGGTTTCCTGTATCTGCTATGATTTTCATTATGGTTGGAACACAGCAGAACTTTCTAGCATTATAAAATCTTTATGGCCAAGAAAGCAAGCAATGACAATAAAAATCTGCTACAACTCTGCCAGTAATGTCTCACCTACAAACGATAGAGGGGGCTTGAGTATTAGATGGGACTGACAAGGGAGGTTTTAATAAGAGGATGGGTTCAAACCATCTTGGTAGCTGAAAGCTCCTAACGTGTTCACACAATGTGTAGGAAAAAAAGTTGCAAGGAAAGGCAGGTGGTTACAGAAGTCATCTTTCCTGTATGCTAAATTTCCCGGGTTGTGGGAAGTGTAATGTATATTTCCCAGGACCAGTTTAGAAACAAGAAACTTACATTTTCCATGCTCAAATATATTCCTCTTTACAAGACTAGATTTTTACTAACTGGAAGAATGAGAGATGCTTCCAGCATAAAACCCATCACGCTTCTAATAATGACTGACACTATTTGGGTTTTATTGCTAAGTATTCATAGTTAAACTAGATATTCTGAAGTTGTTATAAAATGAAAATATAGTATTTGGGTCTCAACATGTTATAATGTATTTTTGCATATACTTGTTTTACTAAGACCTGCAAGACATGCCGTAATTATACATGCAATTATAACTGCGGTGAAGAAAAGATGGAAAGACCAGAACAGATTGTCATAACATAGAAYAGTTCATTTCATGAGCGATAATATTCTATAGAAAATTATTTGTGCCAATTGACTTTATAACCATGTGATCACCTTATTTTACTTTTCCAAAATATTTCCTACATTAACCCATCCTAGATTCCATTTGTTTTTTTCTCATTTGTAGGATGAGTATATATGTGAATACACATTAATGTATATGTGTATATATCTACACACATATGAAGCTACCACTCACTGCCCAGTTGACTTGTAGAATGCTGTTTCAAAAGCCACAATGAATTTTTTTAAAAGTGAGATCTGCCAAGATGGCTTTTCAAATGCAGATATATAACAAGTAGAACAGATTCATAAAGATGAAACCTGGACATACATCACCGCAGCTCATTTGTCAGGTAGAAGATGGAACTTTTAACTCAGAAACATAAGCATCTTTCCTTGAGTAAATGTGTAAGTACAAGGACTGAAACCCTGTGTCCCAAGTCATTTACCCTAACTCGTATTCATTGTTGTGGAGTCATGACATTATAATGTAAGAGCCAGGTGCCAAGATGAATATGCGTGCMTAAGTGTAAATCTCTTTCATAGAGCTTTTCTATGATCTTTAAATACAAATCAGTAAATGCTTCATGCAAAATCTTTTACAGACATTCTGCAAGACAGTTTTTTGTAAATTAGTCTTATACTTATTTTTGGTATAGGAAAATAATTAAATTTTAAAACATTTTTGGTGTATATGCAATGTGCTGCATCATTTGAAATGACATAAAGTCATTCGTACAAAATGGGAAATGGTTTCAATGCATGAATGACAATCATAAGATTGTTTTTCCTATAAAATTTGAAGCTCTAAAACCTATGTTCAATCTAAAAACAGAGAAAAGGGATTTTTAAAATTGTGCTTATTATTAAAAGGTAAATCGCACAGCACATGTATACTAAATTCATTCTGACTCAGGACATAACATTTTTGGTTYTGACTCTTTGCCTTTTTAAAGACTTTATTTTAGTGTAGTCTCAATCAAATAAAGTCAAGGAAAAAAGATAAGTGTCAGGTGGTCCTAGTACAACGATAATTCCTCTGTCTGCTGCTGTTGTATCTCTGGAGGCTGCAGACTATTAAACTGCACTGATTATACCTGTTACCCTAATGCATAATTCATGAAATTGGCACCACAGCATCTTCAAACAGTCTGTCATTTTCCATTACTTTCCATCAAAGAAACCATATGCTGTTCTCACAGTATATTGATACCAGGGCATATACAAAGCAGATAGTCACACGGAAGCATTATCTGCTTTCAGATGAGCTTTTCAAATAGTTATTATTAAACACCAATTTTAATGGCCTGTTTGATTATTCAGTGCTTAAACTATGAAACTTCAACAAGGAGAGTGATTGATGACTGCTCTTTCTATGGTGAAAATGATTCAATTCTCATAAACAGCTTGCCATTCAATGGAACTGCACTACAAGATATTTTACCAAAGATGCTGTACCTTGGATTTTGTTTTGAAATTTTGTTCCTCAGGCATCTCTCAATTACAGTTTGAATATCTAAGAAGCAGTGCTTCATTATGAGAAATCAGCCTTGTTCCCCACCCTATCCTATATGGAGGAAATCATGTTTTTGAACAACAAATTATTTTTTTCAAGATCACTTTTAAGTTAATCAACAATAATCTAATTCTGTGCACTAGCTGATAAGCTTTCCTGAAAATTTTGTGAAATTCTCTGTACACAATACCTGATCAAGGAAAAAAGCCCCCAAAACCCTTTAGGTATCTAATGAGAAGGTATAACAATTTAACCTATTCTTATTTGACAATTCCACTATCCTCTCAATTTCAAAACAGTGTTTTTGTAGGCAATTACTTATTTTATAATGTGATTTTTGTAAATCATCAAAAAATTATATTAAGACTGCTATTCATTGAAATATACTGATTTTTGACTGATTTTTTTTGACTGGATTTTAATCAGCATTGAAATCCATTATCATCTGAGCCATCAGTTGGTAGTGTTAGGTTAATGGTTGGACTCAATGATCTTAAGGGTCTTTTCCAACCTAAATGATTCTATGATTCTATGATTCTGTGATCAGTCACATCAAGATGTTCCACTGTGTTCATAACCTAACCCTGTATGCAGCACATAAAGATTTTATAGGGTTAAGACAAAGAGGCATCAAATTCAGATGTACAGAAGGAATTTAAAATGGGTGGTGTTGGCTCAATTTTTCCATGTTCTTTTTATTCCTTTGGTACCCCTAAATTAAAACTGAACTGAAAATTCAAGGTCTGGGTCACCATTTGTCTACACATAGGATTATTGGGGACATCTGAGGTGCATTCAGTAGAAATACATCTACATATAGTCCATGAGACTGAATTTGGTCCCGTATTTCTAGACCATGCTGTTAAGAAGACCTTCAAGGCATGGGGAAACAGGCTCCTGGGGGGTCTCTCTTGCTACTATCACAGAGGGATTCTGTCTGTTCTGTTCTGAACACAGGAGATGTTTTTGACACACCAAACAAGTACAGTCGATAGCCGAGAAATGCACTTCAGCTACATCTGGATAAAGTTAAAAAGAACCTCAGCAAACAATCTGTTACGTTAGATGGAGTAGATATTGGTCGTATTCTCATATTGAATACAGTCTGTATTCAAGGCATCCAATTTTCTCATATCGCTTTGCCCTTAATGGTTCTTCTCAAGGATACAAATTTATTTCTAGTGGAGTGAGGCAGTGCTAGCTCTCAGTATTTTAAAGTCTCTGCAGGCTTATGATACAGGGGGAGAGTTTTTACATGAACTAATGATAATCAGGACTAACTGATTTACACTCACGTGAGTCACACAGTCACACTTCCTACTTTCTGCTTCCAGTAATGAAGAATATTGGCCTATCTGTAAACCTCCCAAAAGCAAGAACATTTCATTTGGGATTACAGTGAGASAAGTCCCGCCTAGGTCAGAAAAGCAGCCATGTGTCAGGGTCCAGCGTGCACCAATGGGCTTTGCAACCTCTTTCCTCYTCCCAGGGCTGGGATGTGGGTGGTGAGGGCCAACACTGTTGCAGGGTGACCTGGGACAAGCTCTGGGAACAGCCTCTGCAGACCTCTCCTCCTCCTGCAGGGGCTGCRCTGGAGCTCAGGCCCTTTGCCCTGGCCCTCGCCTGGATTGTGCTGTAGGGTTGCCCGTGCCATGACATCTCCTCACTGGCCTGGCCCCCTAYCTGCTGCCTTGGCTAGTCTTGTCCCTGTCCCCACGGCCCTCCCCAGCCACCCCAGGACCTTTTCTGAGTCTGGTTACTGTTACTGATCTTTCTCTGCTCTCCTTGTTCAAGTACTGTGGGATCGGACCTCTTTTTGACGAGAACCCTACTCTGCCCACCGTGCTGTCACCCATGATCCCAGGTCACCTTCCTCACGGATCTGCCCACCCTCGTGGCTTCCTGACAYCATGCGGTATCACACCCATATGACATGAGAGCGAGAATTTGAAGTGCAGTTCAGTCCTTTGGGCCCCAGAAATGAATACCCATCAAACAGATGTGACAACTAGGATTTGCAAACATCTGTGAAAGTGATGACAAAGCTGCTACATGTACAAACAAACTACTTCCTGGCTGTTAGAAACAATCTCTTCATTTCAGTGCTGAGCTACACTCAAGGGGTAATTTTCCCTAAAGAGAATTCCTGTGCAAAAATGTTTGAGATTTGTGGGAAGCCTTGTCAGGGATTCCTGTATTTCAGTAGATATCATTTGCAATTAATTACTTTTTTGTTTGTTTGTTTTGGTAGCGTAGTGTTACCTGTACAATGTTCATAATGACATTAGCATTTTTCAGGTTTTGATACGGTATGTATACTGATGACATATTCTAAACTGTTAAAAGACGTCCCCTGTCAACTTAAAAAATGAGCAGTTTTACTTGTGAGATTTTTGTTAAATTTTTACAGCACACTCACAGCTGGGGATGTGACAGATGCATCTTCCTGTACACACTATCCTTATTTTATTTTGTTGCATTTTGTTCAGTGTAATTTTCCTTTTTTTTCTCCATATGTTTGATAACATCAGCATATGTTCTCTGCCATGGCAGGTGACCTTTAATTGTATCACATGTTGTGAGGCTGATGTTATATGACTGAAGATTTACCTTGAGAATGTCTCAGTAATGTTTAATGGGTCAGTCTTAACCATTCATTGTATTTAAACTGTCCATACAAAATGCTTATGGATGGTTGGTTATTTGATATATGCACCAGATGTCTGGTGCAGCTCAGCTCACAGGAGCATTGCTTTGATACCAGCTATAGGCAGCACTCTGAGACTCACGATTCAAGACATTTAACCATTTTGTACCAAGAGCACGAAGGCAACCAATGGGTGACTGGCTAAATCATTTGATGTGACAGCTCTAAAAAAAGACAGAGACATACAGAGAAGTGGTAAGAACAATTGCATGGTACTCACTTGTTTGAAGCCAGATTTTTTCCATTCCAACCATGCTGCTTTTCCCAGCAACTGTACTGGCTTTTGCTGTCCTCTGTGTGACTCCATTTTCAGGCATGCTTCCCTCAGCACACACTGCTGTGGTATTAGAATTGTCCTCAAATTTCAATATTGACTATTGGTTTAACATGCTTTCTACCAACAATAAGACTCTTTTTAGGTGAAACCATTTGTAATGAGTAACATACTTTCACATATATGCATATGAAACCCATGCTTAAAGCCACATAATGATAAACTAAACCTGTCCAAGAATACGGCCTTGTCTGGTCCCATTTTATGTAAAAAATGGTTCTAACATCTCACCTTTGCTACCGAAACTCACCATCTGAAAATGAGTAGCCATTGACTTGCCTGGACAGAAATCGCTATAGATGTTTTCACAGAATCCCGGTACTAATGAATTTTGTTAGAGGCAAGGAGCATACATAGACCTTGACTTTATTCTCTGAACTTTCCTTGATGTTGCCTGTGAGCAGAAAACCATGTCAGTCTGGTCTTCACTAGTCAGATTACCTTTAGGGAGGACTCTTTCCAACAGATTCTGCTGATTGTTATTCTGTCAAGGACATTTTCCAGAACCTGAGAGAAACAACAAACCACAGTGGTTTTCACTGTCACTATCATGCTTGTAGGGATGGATGACGTTTCCATTTTAAACTCCCCATCTATTGTCGCTTTATTCTATACGGTGATTACCAGTTGTTCTGGTGTGAAAAGAAAAAAGATGTCCATATATAGTCAGAATTAGTCAGAATTATCACTAACTGTACTGGCAGCCACTGCCTTACCCTGAAGCCTTTAGATAACRATTTCAAGACTTACTGATACAGCACTCCCAGATGATCCTGAGCCGGTTGCTGTGGAACTCGATCTAATGCTTTTCTAGTTACGGCAGATTGACAGTTTAATAAATAATATGCACTATAGCTGAAACCTCTGATGAGGTGCTATATATTGCTGCTCAGGACTTTTGATTCCAACTCACTATCCTCAGCTTTGTTCAGTCATTGAATTATAGCTGTGTCTAGGGATCAAGCTAGACATCTGCTGTTTTAAATATTTCAGTGTTCAGTGTTTAATCCTAGGAGTTTGATTTTACTTGTTTTGAAACCATTAGACAGTTATAGACATATGACTCCTCTTTAATCAAAGTTCAGACCAGGAATCTTCACCATGTATAACTTCTTACGGAGCAAATGCCAAACTGACAATATCATTGTGTGACCATCCTGTTCCAGTCAACAAGTAACTGAATATCAATACTGTACCGGTGAGGCCAAGCTGAAGATCTGAGGAACATCGAGTGAAAAATAAGATGTTATTTGATTTTTTGATACCACTAACATAACAACTGATCTGTTTGCACATTAAAATTTGTCCTGGTTTCAGCTGGAGTAGAGCATTTTTCTTTCTAGTAGCTGGTATAGTGCGGTGGTTTGGATTTAGGATGAGAATAATGTTGATCATACAGGGATGTTTTTGTTACTGCTGAGCAGTGCTTACACAGAGTCAAGGCCTTTTCTGCTTCTCACCCCACCCCACCAGCGAGTAGGCTGGGGGTGCACAAGAAGTTGGGAGGGGACATGGCTGGGACAGCTGACCCCAACTGACCAAAGGGATATCGCATACCATATGGCATCATGCTCAGCATATAAACTAGGGGAAAAGCTGGCTTGGGGTCTGCTGCTCGGGAACTGGCTGGGAGTTGGTCAGTGGGTGGTGAGCAATTACATTGTGCATCACTTGTTTTGTATATTCTTTTGTCATTATTATTATTTTCCCTTTCTTTTCTGTCCTATTAAATTGTCTTTATCTCAACCCATGAGTTTTACCTTTTTGTTTTTTCAATTCTCTCCCCCATCCCACTGTGGGGAAGTGAGCGAATGGCTGTGTGGTGTTTAGATGCCTGCCGGGTTAAACCACAACACACGTCATACAATTCATTTAACAATACAATTCCACAGAGATCAGCAGGTTGCTCTTGACCCCACCTGTGCAAGTTGTAATCAATAGATGGATTAAAACAGCACTCATGGTGCTGTTTCAATTGCCATATGACTAGGATATTCCTAACATTGGCTGGTTATTTGCAACTTTACATAGTGAATCCCACTGACATGACAGTGACGGTCACTTCAGTAGTGCCCAGTCAGGAGCATCGAGACCTGTTTTCCAACACGTGAACCCAGTATGAAACAGAGCTGGAACAGGCTCACCAGCAGAGAGGGTGCTACGAAGGGCTGTGAGCTGCAGAGATCAAGCACACAATGAAGAAGTTCTATTCACTTTTCAGGTCTTGTGTCAGTAGTGTTCTATTTGAAAATTATATTTACATGTTTAAGATCCTCTGCAGATACTTGTTCTTGCTTTTATAAAATTGTATGTTTTGTCAGAATTAAATGCCACAGACTTTTTTTTTTTCTTTAAGAGACATTTTTACTTTCATGTCCCCAGAGTGAGAACAGCAGCACTCACACTTCATAGGACTACTCCAATGGATATAAACCTTATTGTTACTCCAGATCACTGATGAACAATGACTTCTTTGTGTCCAGTTTGTGACTGATTGACTTCCAGCAACAGTCTCTGCTATTTACCATTTTCTTTACCTCAAGATTTCATTGATTAAAGATAATAGATAAAGCACAGAAGAGCCCACACAATTAGTTGATTACAGTGGGAAGGTGCCAATCTTGTCTTGTCTGTGAATGTGATTTCTTCTATCATCACAGCAGAACAGAAGTTGACAACAGTGAATGCAGAGAGCTCACCTGACTGCTGGGAACAGTGTGCTTTGGTGCCAGCTTTTTCCTTCTCAACTTAAAAGGGCTTAATTTTTTTTTTAAGAGAGCAGATCAATTAAGAGCAGAGGACATAGATCTCTGATAAATCTGCATTTCAGCACAGTTGATTATTCTCTGAAATTACACAGAAGATAGAACTAAGGGCAATACTCTAACTATGCTATAATTTAAGTAACACTGTACTACTTTTGCATGTATAAAAACACTTGCATGTATAAAGTTACRAAGGGAGGTCAGGTTGAGGCTCTTTGGAAATGTAAGAAAAATTTGGAGGCAATGTGTGTATCTGAAGAGATCTGTTACTATGGTAAAAGTAACTAAAACTGTTTTTCAGCAGCAGCATGATTTTTATGACCATCCTAAACCACGTGTATGTTTGAGTGGTACATTTTCTTCTCTCTCATGAACACTGTCAAGTTGGAATTCTCTTTATTTTGAAATCTATTTTCCTTTGATATCACTTCTTCCTTTGATTTACATATCTTGTGGGCATATAATGAACAGCTCATCATTTCAAATTGAAGAAGAGAGTCAATGAATAACAGAAGTGCTTATCTTACTGTTAGGAAAAACAGAATCTCCATGTCTTACTGATAAACAGGAAAGATAGGGCAATAAAGCTTTCATGTAAGAAATGTTACCTGTTATTGAGATTTTCAGATGCTATTTTTTTCTCATTTTGTACTCTATTAATGGATCTATATTGGAAAACAATCATGAATGGAATTCCATATCACCACTGTTTCTATTTAGAGCAAGTACATTCATTTAATCTACTTCTCCCCTTGCTTTCAATTCCACTTTAAATTGCATTTTGATAAAACAAGGTCTTCAACAGAAGGCATCACAATAAAACAGAAAGACCCTTTTGAACCTGCTCCAGGAAATTACTGTGTCAGAAGGGAATCAGGAATTATTTTAAATACTTGAAGTAAAACTCCCTCATTCTTGTTGTGCTTCCAAAATATCTTTCTTCCCTTTTTCTTTTCTTCTTGCTATAAACATGAGTGGAATTCTCCAGCTGTGATCTATGCACCAGCAGAGGTGAGCAGAAAATTTTCTATAGGTCTGTGGAGAAATGACTACCAACTTGAAGATGGGGATTGTTGATCTATATCATAAAAAACATGCTAAGACACTAAATGTACCCCCCCACGCTCGCTTATTTCTATGGTTTACAAAGAAACACGGTAGCTTTTGCAACCTTTAAGCTATTATGTCAATATCATTTAGCTCACACAACAGGAGGTGTTTCTCACAAAACAGTTACCACTAGAATGTTTGAAGCTATCCTGCTCTGATCCTGTTCTATTTCTTTATTTCTGTTATTCACCATGTCACTAGGTTAACATTACATTATTGAAAGAAACATCAAAGGCCAAAAAAAAATAGGATTGCAGATCTTTCCTGCTTAAACATAAATTAATATATTCTCGTGTATTTACCTATTTATTCATGCTATCTATGATTTGTGCAATAATTCACAAATATGTACTAGTATAAAGCACTTTTTTTTTTTCAAAATAAATTATTAATGTCCTGTTTTTAAAATGTCATCTATTGACATTATTAAAGACTTCATCAATTTAAAATAAAATTATTATTGGTCTTATGGAAATGTGATCTTTTCATCTCCTGTCAAATGTTACTATAACTTGAACAAAAACATGCATGCAAAGAAAGAGACATAGCTTTCTATTACAATGTCTCAGCACARGCTACCTATTATCTGGTCTTTAGGATACTGGGATGTCTAGACTCTGTGAAATATTTGTAACTTATAGATTTACTCAATTGGATTTTAATATAACAAAAAAAATCCCATAGATGAGTCTTACATTTTCACTTGTCATTCAGAATTGATTGGTGACTATTTAGAGAAACATTTAAAATAATGTTTCTTTGCAAAGAGTTCGTCAACTACAACAGACTACRTTAATACAAGTCCTAAAAAGATAACTGTTTCAAGTCTTACAGACAAATAAAAGAAAACAAACCAAAAAATAATAAACACCCCCTCTCATTAATATTTAGAGAACTATTTGATAAAAAAAGAAACAAAATGAAGGGTGAAGAATGCTGTCTAAAAATGATGCCTAGGTGAATATAGTTTTTTAAAAAAAATCAGAATGGAAACTTTTTCTCTTTTTTCTTTTTTTTTTTTKGGGGGGTCTATTGATTGGGATGATTAAGAGTTGGAAATAAACAACAGAATTGACTTCGATTTATATTTCTCAATAAAAAACATCTTCCTTGAAGGTGTTCTGTACTTCACATATATTTAAAATATGTTCTGTTACATCATTTCTTTGTAATCATTTACCCTTCTGTTTTACATTACCAATGGGGGGAACAATTTGCTGTTTGCATTTTCCATCCATGTCAGCTTTAAATGCACTGTGTTTAATGCACTGTGAAAGTATCTATCTACTTCAAAAAGTGGAAGGATGACAGACTGAAAATTGTCTTTTGCTCATGGAAAAGTTATAGGTAAAAAAGAAACTAAATTGACTATTATTGATCTTCCTTTCCTCTGTGCTAACACACCCCAATGGACATTCTTTTAARATTTTTATAGCTTCAACTTGTAGATCACTGTTTGAAGGCTTTTTCAGTTTTGGTTTAGACACTAAAACAAACCTCTGATGATTAGCAGTATTCCTTTTGCCTGCTTTTGCTCTCCTTCATAAAAGTGCTGTAAAGTACAGATGATATAGTACCACCAACCTGAAAGATAGACACCACCACCCCACCCCACCCCCCAAATTAATGAAAAGTGCATTACAGCCTGCAATTCACCTCACATAAAAGTCTAAATAAGAACAAACAAGTTTTAAGGATCATCTGCATCCCAATGATATAGAAAGCCTTGTTGAGCATGAACACTATTTTCCAATTGTACAAATATATTAATTACAATGGATGCTCTTCTGATTTATACCAAAAGAATTGAAAGGAAATGAAATAATTTGCATCACAAGTGAATCATTATAAAACACAATTTTTACTAAATAATACAAGAAGGAAATTTTTAGACATACTTGAAAAGTTGTCACTTTCACTTTTTTGTAAGTAAAATACAGCCAATGGGTTAAAATTTTGATTCTTACATAGTTACTTCAATTAATTCTATTCCTTAGCAAATAAGTTACAATAGCAGGCCACCTTGCTATTATTTTGTGAAGCTTTTTTGAAACTTCACAAGAGTTATTTGAGAAATCAGTCAGCTGTGAAGAATTTTGAACCTTGACGTGTATTGAAGTAGGATGGAATTGGGTACCATAGGGGTGGCTAATATTTCCAAAAATCAATCCTATCCATACCAAACATTGCTTTAATCTTTTTCTATTTGGATTTTATTCATTTATTTATTCAATATTTATTCATCTACCTTAGACAGACTGAAAAATAAAGTAAATCCAAGTTACAAGCCCTACAGACAGATGGACCTTAACAGTTCCATGGTGTAATATAACATCAGCAGATAATGTTTTTAGTTTAATTTTTCTCTAGAGTAGTTCCATATCAGTGTGTTTCTGCCAAGTTTTTCTCAATTCAACACAGGTAACGTTCACATCTCATCTAGACAATTTCTTTGAATACATGCTTTGTTGCCTGCTTTTCTTCACCTTATAGTCAAAATAGAAGCAGAAGTACCAAACATTAGATCTTATTTTGGAACCACGGAAAAGAAAAAACGCAATGAAACCCAAACAAACACAATAATTCATGGGTTTAGAATACTAGACTGGATACTGGTGTAATGATCACGGTCATGACCTACAAGGATTACCTGACCTGCAGGTGTGTAAGATTGTGACCGTGGGTTTCTCAGGACTCCATAATACACAAGGACACAGAGGTTTGGGTTTCTGTGAATTTCCTTATTGCAAATTACTACTAGTAAACCAAGTATATATTATAGGTTACTACAAAATGACCACTAGTAAAGCAAGTATATATATACACACACACACACTTTATATATATATTTTTTTATATATATATAAAGTGCATATATATACACACAAATATATACTTTATATATATATATTTATATATAAAAAAACCAAGTTACAACAGAATTACCACTAGTAAAGGAAGTATATATCAATGATAATTTTATGTATATGCACAGCTAAACATATTATGTGAGGTGTTACCAGTACAGCACTCATCAAACTGCTCCCAGGAGTGGGGCGGAAAAGTCTRTTTKCATAGATGCTTCACATCATGGAGTTTGGAGTCAGCCAGGCATCCCCAGCGAGGGTCCAATCTCTCCAGGAGATCTTGTGCAGAGAAGCTCTCACAGAGAAGCTCATCTTGGGTAGGTATCGAGTTAGTTACATTTTATACGTTTTTAGTGTAGATATGTAAGTGGGCATAGGACATCAGTTCCTGGCTTTGTTTGTCATCACAGTTTCTTTGTTCTGCCAGCTGTACCTAATTAAGGACATCTCAGTTCCAGGTTAGCTTATCAGGGATGTTCCGGTTTCTCGCTGAGCTCATCGGGGACATCTCAGACTCCCGTTGAGTTCACCAGAGTGCTGAGCTCATCAGGGAAGCCTTGGGAGCTCCTTGCTAAGTAGATATCCATCTTTGTCAGTATGTTTTCCGGATTGCCTTTATGGCTGTTCATATCAGCTGGGAACTGGAACACTATAGCATGCCTTGAAGGCAATGTAAGAAGATACAAAAGCAGACAATGCTCTGTTGACTGCTTAGAACTGTCCTTTTCTCAGGACACTTATATACCCAATAGACCTCTATTTTAAAAAAAAAAAAAAAAAAAAAAAAAAAAAAAAAATCCTGTGTTGTATAACCTAAGCATGGAAGGGCAAGAAAAATACAGGCTCTTGTTGGAGAAAAGTGGTACTAATAAATGGTGGATTTTCTTTCTTCACAGCACACTCAAGCAGAAATCAAAGATGTACAAATATCAATTATTCTGTAGATGTAATTCTTTCTGCTTTCCTTTTGGGTTTCTCAGGGCATGTAGCCTTTCATTTGGCATCCACTGAGATTAATATTGCTGAAGAATTATAAATTCATTACCAAAATGGCTTATCACTTGCATTGTAAAACTGTTAAAGAAAATACTTTTTTTTTTCATTAGCAAAGATGCTAAACTTCACTTGTTCAGTCTTTCTGGTAAAGGGCTTATACTGAATTTAAATGAATACCTTTCATTTAATATGAATTACTTTATAAGAACAGAATATTGATAATATTGTGGCAGAATTTCCATTATTATCCCTAACCCAGGACTAATAAAGCATTTAAGTTATTAACCCAATAATAATGTTTCTACTCAAGTTCATTAAAAAAAACCCAAAAACAAAACAAAAAAAAACACAGAAGAAGAAAAAAAAAACAAAAAAACAAAAAAACAGTTGCATGTACTAAATAAAAATTAACAAGCTGCTGTTTAGGAATAAAACACTAACATCATTCATTTGATTGCAAGGCTTTTCTTTAAGTCAAAATATATGTTGTAAGAACATAGTTAACTAAGTACACAGATTAATTTCTCCTATTAAGGGGGAAAAGTACTGCAATGAGACATTACATATGGCACAAGAATACGCATTCAAACAAAATTAAAAATAAAAATATCAAGGTCCCACGTTAACTAACTGAACTACAGCCTTATTTGCAGGATTTTTAACTGCTGTATATGATGAAAGTATTAATGATTTGATAACATGTAAACTCTATAACAAAGGTTCAAATGCTAAGGCAATCAAAATTATAAGTTTTCTGATATTTTCTTGTTGGAGTATTTTCCTTATGTTTCCTTGTTTATAGAGGTTAAGACAGTTAACACTAAATCACCATAAAATTTTATTCAGGTAAATGCATCCCAAATACTACATGATGAGCTACAATTTTAAGTTCTGGCATAAGCCTGTTAGTAACAATTTGTATGGTTCCATGCACCCTTGTTTCACTTAGTAAGATGCACTGGGTTAGAGAGTTTGAAAGAAYGAAGTGTGGAACATACATAATCCCCATTGACATTTACTTCTGCAGCTCTAGTGAAGTAACAGAATATATTTTCCTGCTGTCATGTTCGTATAACCCTAAACAACCTTGCAAACCAGCTTTATCCTTCCATCTTAATACTAAGTTATAAAGAAAAAAGAAATAACATAACATTATTTTTACATTTTTTCTTTTTCTTCTCCTGGTATCTTAGTCATAAAAATCTGACTTTTCTCCTTTTTTGAGTGTTGATACTTGGACCTTGTTGACTGTAGGTCAGGATGAAGGTTTATAGTTTCAGACTGTAGAACTACACGATATCAAAGATTTGGTCTTTTAACAGTTTCTTTCTCCTTTTTAGTAATATGAACACTACTAAGCTATGTAAAGAAATGGTTAGAGATTCAGACTATGTTTAGCCCTGGCCAGGAGAAACTCTTGATGCTACTGTAGCAAAAGAATACAATCTGTCAAGTTGAGTACTAACATTTTTTTCACAATTAAAAGAAGGACACTCTGAGTATTTTTTTCTTGTACAGTTGATCTTTCATAGCAAATAAATGTTTATTAACTGAAATGACACAAAATATACCTTTTATAGCAGTCACTATTTACTACTCATAAAGCTGTTTTCCTCACATTTTTTAAGATCTTCTTCAGGACTCACTATTCCAGTCTCATATAGTCTTAACATGTTCCACAAGCCCACTTTTAAGTAGTTAGGAACAGATAAAAAGAATAAGTGGAGGTTTACATAATGTATTTGATAGTAAACAGTATTATTRCAGTATCATAGTAATTTCAGCCTTCTTTCCCCAGAAAGTTTCTTGAATTTTGTCAATGATTATTTCTCATGATACTTGTAATTGCTAAAAATTGCTACATTAAAAAAAAAAGGAAAAAAGAAAAATGTTTACCTGAAAACACAAGATCTCCCCTACCATTTAATAAACTTTTCTCCTTCCTTAAACAGCAACATTACACACAAAACAATAGCATAACCAACTATCAGGCCTGATGAAACAGCTGGGCTCTATAAAACATCTTTTTGGTGTAATTGAAGGCAGAGTAACTAAAAGTCTCAGTTAACTTGTGAACTGAGGTTATAAAAAAACTTGCATCAAAATGAAATGTGTTTTAGGAGTAATGCTAAAGGAGGACTGCTATTTAAAACTTTTTTTTTAAGCTTTACTTAGATGTTTCTGCTAGTACAATTCTATTTAGAAGATTTTAATCCTTAATTACTTAAAGGAATTCAAAAAAAGATAACTAAGGTTCTGTGAAGTTTCTTGCTTGGTTGGTTGGTTTTGAAGCTTATTTCCTGATTAGCTACTGGCAAAGGAAAATCTTCAGTGACAGTGATAGGAGGGGCTGAAAGGAATTCTAGAAAATATTAGCTATAAGAAATGTGATAAACAATCCCCCAAGGCTTATTTTCTCATGAATAATATGTCAGTTTATGCTAGTCATATACTATACCAGTCATATGGTGTAATGAAAGCTACTCTGATCATGATCATAGTACTGTAAAAATATAAAGAACTCATTAATAACAGCATTATTAGGAGCCTCACTATCATAGAGCTATGCACATTTCTTTAACAGCTAATTTTTACACAGTTAAAAGTCTTTTGAAACTTCTGTGACTTCTGGTTGGTGTACTGACACTGCACACTAATGCAGGGGTTTTGTCCTCTTAAAATATAAATTGATCAACAAGTAAGGCTGTAAAATAAGCAGGCTTTCTCCCTGCTCCAAGCAATTGCACCTTAATTTTATGGCTTTGCATTTGTAGTGTGTGAAGAAGTAAGGAGGAGAGGTTTCAGGACAAGAAACATTTTTTAGTAGTCAGAAAAACATCACAAGCTGATATGGAGATGCTAGGAATACTGTGTGCAGGAACAACAGTTTTCATTATCTTTGTATATAACTATGGACTCCCTAAATGCTGTGCTGTGGCAGACCAAGTAAGTTAGCTCCACATTCACCTACTCTTTCACTTGAAAATGATGGAGTTTTCTCTTGGGATCAGAGGCTGTACTTCAAGCAGACTGGCTTTTCTAGCAGTTTTGGAACCGCATTTCCAGGGAAGAGAAGGACTCTCAAATGCCCTTGAAATTCACTGTAGAATGGGAGAACAAAAGAGATTCAAGTATTTACAGCAGCCAGCACATCACTCTCTCATGATATGCTTTGGAGAAAAAGACATTCCTATGTCTTGTTCTTTCCTTTTTCTTTTTTCCCTGTCCCCCCCCCCCCCCCCCCCCCCTTTTTTTTTCTTTTTTTTTTTTTCCACGTTTTTTTTTTTTTTTTTTTTCCTAATGTCTTTTGAGAATTTTATCCTCATCCTAAAGGATAAATTCCACAGGTCAAGAGGGATTCAGGAAGCTGGCTGTTTCCTTCTGCTTTCTTGGTACAGTTTGACACTGCATTCAAAGAGGGAACTTAATATTTTAGAAATAAGGGACAGTGCAAGAATTCACAATACCTGTAGATGTATAGCTGTTTTAGTAGTAGTAGTATTTATCTGAATTTTTTTCAGAACACAGATCTTAATCATCCAGTTACTATGATAGCAAGAGCTTAATTTTCAATTGCTTTTGAAGGACGATATAGTCAATGAGCAAATCTTAAATTAAATGTACTCTTGGAAAAAAAAAAAAAAAAAAAAAAAAAAAAAGGTAGAAGCCTGTCATTTGGCTAGGAGCTTTATAATAACAAAGACCACACTACTGCATTTGAAAAAGAGTGTAGAGAATCTATCTGTGGCACTATGACAGAAGAAATATTTTTGATGATCTACAGTAGCAGACCATTGTATCTCCTCAACATTATTGACTCTCTGTTGTTCTCATGTCTCTTTTTGGGACCTAGGCCCTGTCTCACTTATTTAAAACAAATTAGACTTCAATAAGTCCACAGTTTCTTTCTAGAATAAAAAATACAAAATGTATTCAGAAAACAAACTTGTCTAAACAAGCACCATATTGTTTAGTGTCAAGCTCTATTTCTGTTAAAAACCAAAACCAAACCCAAACACCTATGGTGTTTGATTTCCTCTTGTACGCCATCATTTGGAAAAGAACGTGCTTAACAATGCTGTTTACTTGTCATCATTCAGATGGGTTTACTTTTAATTTCAAAGTCATACTATAGGGAATTCTCTCTATAGTCTTTGAATATTATTCCTCTGCCCTGATCCATGGAGTTTTCAAGGGGATGAATACATATCTTTTGAATTTCAGCAAGGGAAGGGGAGAAGCAAAACCTTACCATAATCCTGCACAATCTCAGGTCGTAAAAGCATGAAAAGAAGTTGTAAATCCCTCTCTTCTCACAGAGGCATACAATCTATGTAAGTACTACTTTTGGGAGATATTGAACATCATTTGTTAAAAACACTTGTTCTTGTTCAGCATCCTACTGAATGTAATGAGTTTTAAAATGCCACATTAGTGGAGGAGTAGGACAGAGAAGTCTGAAAAGATGTTATAGTCTCTGAGAAGGAGGCCTGCTTATATCCTGGATACTTTTATACAAGGTAGAACTAATCTGTCAATAGGAGAAAAAATGTATTTAATTCAAATACGTGTACAGATACCCTGCTTATGTTTGTCTGTATGTGCTATTAGCAATATAAGATATAAGCATGAAGAATAATGTTTGTCAAAATGGATACAATGTTGAGATAAGAATGTTCATACCCTTCTTCGTAGCTTTCCATGTGCAGCTTTCTCCCTCTTCTCACCTCCTCCCCAGCCCTGATACAGTCTTAATTACTTGTTTTTCTTTTAAAGAACAGCACAGGTTGCTGCAACAGGTAAGGTAGTATGACTACACCTCTAATTTTCTATTTAATTCCAACTATTAAAGATTCAGGAATCACTCAGATGATATGACATAAATGACATGGTGCAACAAACTAGTGGAATTTGGGACGAGTTATAGAGAGAGAAATACTTAAAACTGCAGACTTTGTCTCTTTCCTTCTTTTAGGCAAATGTTCCATACATATCTTCTGGCACACTGTTATCTCTGGAGACCAATAGTCATACTTTTCTCCAAAATTGCAGTGCCATAGAAAAGTGAGAGAATAATCACAAAGAGGATATGGAATTACTATTTTTCTTCTGTTCTTTCTTATGCAAATGATAACTTCACAGAGCATGAAGAAAGTTAAATTCCATCTGCCCAGTAGGAAGGAAAAGAAAAGGAAAAGCATATCCCCAAAGCCAAAAGATCTTCTTAGAAATAAAGTTGAATGTTCTCTTTCTCTTTGAAGAACATGGTAAGAGTAACACCCAAATAATATCCACTCTTTGATAAGATTTTAAACTGTAAGAAGGGCTGGTTGTCAGCCTCTTCACCAGCTGGCAAAGAATAGGCAGGAAAAACCCTTCCCCAAGACTCTGGATGAATGGGGACAGAAAGGGGGAACAAAGGGCCAGAACCTTCCTCTCTCTCGAATTTTACGGTAAGGCTCTATTTAGAACTCAGTCCTTCACAGTATTGTAAAAGTCATTATCAGACAAGTATGTATTCTGCTTTTATGGCTTTTGATTGACATGCTACAGTACAGACAAACAAAAGACTGTGCTTAAGTGACATTTAATAGTTTTAATGACACAATTTTTTATAGTTTAAGGAGTAAATACACATGTATATGAGCAAAATAAGTTATGGGATAAACTGAAAATATCTTTTTATGCATGCACTTTAAATGTATGTGTACATGAATTATAACTGGTTTCATTGTGCCCCAAACTAGTTCTTTCTGAAGTAATAAGAAAAGAGATTGTTTTGGACTTCAGTCTAAGAAATGGTTAACTTTTTATATTTTGGAAAACAAACAAACAAACAAACAAACTGGTGATTTCAAATTTCTGCAGCATTTATTTATAAGAAACTTAAAAAAGTTCTTTTCTGGAAGTGTTCAAACACAAACTTAGCAAACAATATGATAAATTGTAGAAAATAAATTAATTCATTGCTTACTACTGCTAGACAGGTAGAGGTTTCAGTTATTCTGCATTAAAATATGTGAAACGTATAGAATTAATTTCTGTGCAGAAAGTTCGTACAATACAGGTAATTCAAACACTTTCATAATGCTGAATACTTCATCTTGTATTCACCCAAAAGGTTACCATAATGTATCTGTCTAGACAGACTGAATGGGTGAACCCATAGCTACGTTCAAAGGTTTTTTTCCCTTTCTTACTTGTGTGGGATCAAATAATTGATATTACTTTTGTGTTACATGAGAAGTCTAATACAGAATGGTTTTTCTTTTGAAATAAGCAACACCAGAACAGCTTCATACGGAAAGGTTGATGAATGTCAGCCCAGCTGGTCGTTTAGCTTGTGGTATGGAAATAGGAAGTTTAGGGTAATGCAAATCTATATTCTTTTTCCCCTGGATATTCTTCTGTTTATGTTTGTATGAAGACATATGGGGAATTTTAGTCAAACTTGCTCTTGAAAAATTACTACTGTATCATAATCCTCAGGACTTCTTCTAACACTACCATTACTGGCTATGGCATGCTCTCTCTTCAAGGCCACACAATTAGACCTTGAATCCTAGCCTGGTAGCCATAGGATTTTGTGACTCTTTCAAGCTCAATATCATCTGATAGTGCAAAAATGTTCAGAAACAGAAACAGAGGAGCTCTGTTGATTAATTTGGATGGAAGCATCGTGTCAGAGGTTGAGGAAGGGGGTGATAATTCCTCCTATTAGGTGCCTAATTTGTGGAATAGCAGTGAAAAAAAAGTATTTTCTCATAGTTCTGTGTTTAGAAAACACCATTGAAAGTTATTGGGAAAAGATGCAGAAGTTTTTGTGGAATAAAGTACTGTTCTGCTTCTTGGGAAATATGAATATGGTTGTCTTGTAAGATTCAAAAGCCTTTTCCATTCATATGTCATTCAATCTTTTTCCCTAATGGATATTATGTCTTAGTAAACTCCTAAATAATTTTGCTTAAAGCTAGTAGTGAAAAGACCTATGAGGAGTGTGACAGTTTCTAAGTGTATTGAATGGTAAATTCAAAGTTTTATGAGTTGTACTGTAGCCCTGTCAAAATCTTTTTTCTCTGAGAACTTAAGCCTGTAAAATAAATAAAGGAAGCCCATTTACATGGATACACACTGAGAAACCAATGCAGAAATAACTCGATGTAGGGGCTCACATCCACATGTGGGTGGATGCATGTCCTATGCTTCCATTTTTCTGTGAAGCTGGTAACATGACGACTGTGTAGAAAGTATGGTGATTCTTGTGTTTGCCCAACAACTTAGGGAATGAATAGTGATCAAAAAGTAATTGCAATGAGAATATGACACTGTTTACAAAACCTGCCTCTTAAATGAACTTAACTGGTGGGGGAGGACCATACTAATAAAGCACACAGCAACTATGCCATTTGCCGTATCTTACTGCTGATGTGCCTGTGTATTGCTGGGAATGGGCAGGAAATTGACAACTTTGCTCTCACAAATCTTTAGTTTACGTGACCTTTGTTGTTGTATCTAGTATATTCCTTAGATTGCAGTGACAGAAATTCAGCATGATTAGAGCAATAAAATGCTTGTGGAAAACTTGAACTCTTCTGTCTTTCTTACTTTTTCTTAGCAGAATTTCCTGTCTTCCATTTTCCAGAAGGAAACTGTTTGTAAGATCATTTACCCACAAGTCATTTAACACAATTAACCACAAGTCATTTGTAAACCAAATTCTTATCAGGGTGTATAATTAATGAGTTTCAATCTGCAAATACTTGTGTTCAACAGATAAAACTATAGACTTCCTATTCCAGAAATGAGAAGAACTGTGATACATGCAAACTCCTGGAGGTCTGGAAAATGGACCAGCAGTGAGGAAAATGTATATTTGTCACTCTTATACCTCAAACACGTTAGAAAAATGTGGCCGATAATATTTGAAAGCTGCTTAGTCTTTTAACAAAAAAGTGGAAAAGAAGATGACATTAGAAACAGATAAATGTTTTTAAGGGTTTATGAAGTTCATTTTCCCAGAAGTTCTGAAGCAAATTCTTCTGTAATTCCAGTATTACAGTAAGCCATTTATTCTAAACACAACAGGAAAAAGAGTATCTATCACTTGGATATTTTTAAACTGTCTCCCATAATACATTCCTGATAAATGAAGCATTGCGGGGCCAAGCTATAATGGGGAAAGAGCACTACCAGTGAAAGCACTATTGTCCTTGTATTACCTTTAATCTCAAACTGCAGATGCACAGATAACTTTTGTTCCTTGGGAAGAAAAGTTTCTTTTTCACTATGTTCAATTCATTTGCTTTGAATAGCACAAATACATCCATGCATATTTTTTTTTCTGAGTTTTTCATCAAAGCACTTATCAAAGTGAAAAGGCATTGACCTTCTGTTCCTTTAGCAGTTCACTCATATTGAGTCATCACCTAAGCAATGCTGAGTTTTGTCTTAATTCTCAGTTATAAGCATATTTGGCAAAGGACCATGCTATCAAAATACAGGATTTTAGAGTCACTTTTCTATTACTAGAGAAAAGTTAATAAGTGGTTAAGTCAATAAATGGCATATTAAAAGTAAAACTTAAAAAGTATTTATGGGCAATCATGGTTAGTGGAAAATGTAACGTTTATCATTGATTTGGAATCTGTTATAAATCTTAGCAACTGGGTTTGAAGTTTGAGTCGTCAAAGTGCAAACAGAAAATATGCCCTATGAGCCCCTGGTTAACAGCCAAAGGGACTTCAGCCAGCAAAACAAAAAACACTTCAGCATGAAGAACTATCATATTTCATTTTTCATGAGTCTGGGATTACTGCAGAAATCATTACTTCATCAAAGCAACCTTCCAGCTCTTTAGATGCACAAATTTGAAAGAGGACAAGAATGTCTTACTTGACTTTACATCCAGCCTGCACCTACTCTTCCAAAATGATATATTTCAAAATTGCATTAGTTCATGAAGAAACACATAAGAATTCCAAAGAATTTTAGAAGATAAAAGACATACTTTGAATAGGTTTAGGAACTCATGAATGTTGCCCAAATTATATATCAATGTACTTTTCTATTAACATAATTGCTAGTCATGACATGGAAGCCAGAATCATGCATATGTTGAAGTTAAAACATTTGAGGAATGCAGCTCAGTCTTTGAACACAAGAGTAGGGTATTTTTTCAAACAGAAATAGAATATATGTCACTCAAACCAATGAAGAATTTCTTCATCATCCCACACAACAAAAATCTGTTATAAAAGCAAATCTTTGGACATTTTTAATTGTCCTGACTTTACAGTAAAATGAAGTAAAAGGAAAAAAAAGAAAGATCATACTATATGGGTATTAAATAATAATATAGATATAGACAGCATATATTTCTGATATAACTGAAGTGTCTCCGATAACATTTTAAAACAAAATAATCAGTGTAAATGTTTGAGGCAACTAATTTCAATGGTATAAATGTCCAAAACGTACAGTGCTGCAAATATGATTGCTGCACTTGTTCATGCATAGAGTTTTCTAATTACATACGCAAACATTTGCTTAAGAACTACTTCAGTCAATAGAGAAGAGAGTGAAAATGATTCCAAACATTTTAAAATGACACATTTATTTCCTGAAAACTACAGTGAACTGTTTAAATACAAACATTGACATTTTTTTTCTATTAAAAAGTTAATTTTAAATTATAATACATATAAAAACAAAGTTAATTTATTTCAATTTTGTAAGGCTTAAGATGAACTAGGTTTTCTTCATGATCTCAAAAGCTGCTAATGTTTTCTTGTCACAAACACAAATTTTAAGTTTTTATCATGCTCCAGTTACTCATGTTTGTGTCCACGTCTTCTTCGGATCACATGGCAACTGTCCTCTTCCTCAGGGTTGGAGCCTGCAGAACTGCTGTTCACTGCAAGCTCTGTACCACCTGTAGAACTCTGGGCATCATATTGGGGTGGTTGGTTTCTCTGAACAGGCCATCATCATCATCACAAAAGAAGACAACCATGAACCTCACCTAAGCTGCAATTTCCCTCCCCTCCTCCTCCAGTGTAGAAAAGAGGTTCCATACTTTCAAAACCAGTTCCTACACTGGTAGGAACAGTGTAGTGTTATGTATGTGGGATGACCAGCAGTAGATTCAGGCATCTACACATGGAGGGCCTTTCTCAAGGCCCTCTTTAAAAACATGATGCTGTTAATCAAATGTCAGAGCATCACCTTCAGGAAGCACACCATGAAGAGAGCTCCTACTACCCTGAACTGTAATTTCCTAATATAACCCAATAACTAATTTAAGTCAACACATCCAACCTACTGTTCAGTGAATATTGGCAAAACTTTCTCATTTGCTAGAATGAAAATCCCTACAAAGTCTTTTCAAGTACACCTAAGCTGTAAGTACAGCCATGCAAATACTTAAGGGGTATGATCAAACCACTCTTTCAAGTTCCCTTGGTTATTTTAAAAGCACTAAGCCCTTTTTTGAGAGTCTATACCTTTTTTCCAACTGCAGGAATAATTCTTTCAGGGGCTTTATTTTTGTTTTAAACTCTCTCCAGTGTTTTAACGTTCTTCTCAAGATATGGACAGTAATAACTGGATCTCTGTAACACGCACCTCTTTACTCCTGTTTCATATTCCCACTAATTACCTATTATAGTTATGACATGGGAAACTATTGGAAACTCCTATTTAGTTGATTATCTACTTAGTCTTTTGGAGTCTTTGCATCTTCATATAGTCTCCCTGATATAGTCTTTCTGTAAGCACAGCTTGCTTTATTTAGTTCTGAAAAGAATATTTTTCATGTCCTAGTTTACCAAGTGATCCATGTCTTCTTTTGGCAATGATCTGTATTCTTCATTATTTAAACAGTTGCACAATCTTTGTCATCTTTAAAATATTGACTGTAACATTATTTCTTCTAGGTCATTGATAAAAGTCAAAATAATGTGAGGTCAGGAATCTATTCCTGCTCATAATGCATTCAGCCATGTTACCTTCAAGATTTAATCACATTTTTTCAACAGTTATTTGTGATAGTATTCTATGTTTATTTATCTTATGTTACATTTAAAATTGCATAAATGTAACTTTTTATATAACATTAAATTCCATGGTTTTTAAGGTATGACTATAAGACTAAAAACACATATACAAAGTTCTGGAAGGCATTTTGATTAAATGTGTACCTGGATATAGTCATATTTTAGTTCCCCAGAGCAGATGGTAGGGCATATTTATACGATGCAAAACATATTAGACAGGTAGGCTTTTTTCCTTCCTATGTGCACTCATGACTAAAATGAGTTTGTAAGGAAACCATTCTCAACCTGTCAAAAGTCTCCCTCAGCAATGTCACTAAGCACATAAAAAATGTTTTGTAACTTGTATTTGGGTATTAGTGTGTGGGAGCTAGGGGTTGGGACATGGAAAGTGAGGTCCTTGTTTATTGATGACTCTAGACTCCAGTTTCTTACAGTAAGGAGAGGCATATTATCACAGGAGAAGACCCTGTTCATTAGACTTTTCGATAGGGCAATGAAGAATTAAAGAAATATTGGACTGCAACGTACATTAACATATTCCTGTCACAAACTTCCTTAGCCTGATTTTTCTTATTATTTCCAGGTAGAAAGACTTCACAGACAGTAAGAGTGAGATTCACGATTAAATATGTGCTGATATTTAGTTCGCCTGCATTTCTTGAAGTAGCTATCGTAGTTCATAAGATTCTTTCTCTCAAGTGTTGAATAACTTATCTACTCCTATATTCACTGGAGGCTCTGTAGATATACACCTTTGTGAAAAAAACATTTCAAATCAATGATGTTTTCAACAAGGTGATGTCACAAGTCACATTCAAAGAAAGCTACACTTCCAACCCCTTTCAGTGCACCCTCAAATTCCTCCTTATGTTACGTCTGTACTCCCCCTGAAAGGCAAACCCTTCCTCCAACCTTGAGAGTATGTTAGACTCCTATAATAGGGCCAGTCTGTATAGGTAGAAATAAGTTGCTTATATAAGGCACAGGTGAATGGCTTTCCATCTCACGGAAGAGCCTGTCAAAGCTGCCCTGCATGCTATGTTCAACAGTAAAAGTCTCTGCTTCACCAAAGGCATGGGAGAAATAAAACAATATTGCACATGTTCCCTAGCACTGGACACCAAGGCCCAAAAAGTGTGTACTACATGATGAGACATATACTCCTTCTGTCCCTGAACCAAATAATGTGTGGAGCTGAAATAAGGGCTTTCTGCACCTTCTTTCTGCACTCTAGAAGGGATCAGAACAGGAAGAAGTTAAAACTGATTCACCTCAAATTAAGATCGACAGTATTAAGGCATTTATAAGGACACATCACCTCCCACTGCCTCAGTCACAGCTTGTGGCATTTACTCAAACAGCACTAGGCATACACTTCAGCACATCAGTTCAAACTTCTTAAATAGAGACATGTCAGCAGCATACCTGGATTACAGCATTGAAGTGAAGAGAGGGGACGTGTGTCTGGCACAAGAGCATATGTGATGACTGCTTTTTATTCCAGAAGATGATTGAATTCAACAATGAAATGCAAGAAGCAGAGGGATACATCTCTGGCCTCTGCTCCCAGACATATATATATGATGATATTCCTTATACAAATACTTGGTGTGGGTCCACATGGCCTTGATGGTAAGTCATGTGTGGAGTAGGAAAGATTAGGCCGGCTTGCTAAACAGATGAGTTCCTGCTAGCCTGCAGGGCTAAACTCTTTGTAGACAGAGGCAAAGAACCTATTAGAATAGCCACCTCTTGTGTACCTTAATACTTTTAAGATTATAGTTTAGTTCCATCTCACTACACCCTTCAGATATAATCAGGTATGTCCCCCAGGATGAGCAGTTGTCAGCCAGTCTCTGTACTATTTTCACAGTTCAAAGGACTTTTAAGAATTCCCCTCTAGTTTTTTTCAGGTGAGTATATGTGTCTGAGATGTCTTCAAGCAGTGCTCTTAAAAGGGGAGCACTGAGGCCTAGCCATCTATTTCAGTATCTTGGACTGTTTGTGTTCGCTTTAAAAGAATTTTTTAGATATTCGCTTTAGGAAGAGAATACAAAATGGTCTTGGAAGCTCTGGCTGAGGGCATAGCTATATGGATGGCAGTGGGTGTCAGAGGTTTCACAAACGAGATTAATTGACCTCAAGCACTAACACATATTAAACTGCACTAGATCCCCAACAACAGAGGAATCATTCTCTCAAATATCTACTTTTAGCCAAATGAATTTCATTCCTAGGAAGGGATTCACTTGTTTAACACTGGTGTCTAGTTCTATATTAGCCTCATGCTGAACTGCTAAACATGCTAAACTGTTAGCCCTGGGCCTTTTAAGGCATAGCAGTGGCACAGGTATGCCCCAATGTAGTCATCCATCATTGTCCCTTTCTCCCAAAGTAATCCCCAGAGATGCAGACTCAAAGTTGAACTTAAGCCCTAGTGTTTTTCCTCTATTCGCCTGCCTGCCAACCCCAATCCCTGTGGCCCCTTTTTACAGGCTCCGAAAACTTCATGTTCTTCAGTCCAGCTGCAGTGGCCAGGGCACAGGAACCTCAGCAAGGTCACTTTCCCCATGAAGAACATTGTGGAGCGTGCTGAGCATCCATACTTATGGGAAAGAAAGAGCTGAACATACTCAGAGGTGTTTGATAATGTATATCGGGGGCATGCTAAAAATACGTAAAAATTGCAGTGTTAAATTTTATCACATATTCACAGCACCCACCTACTTATGTCCTGGGTGGGCTGGATCTCCTCTACCCCTGCTCAGCAGCCCCAGGTCTCCACATATGTGATATGATCATGCCTAGAGAGAGGGCTAGCCTGCGTGTGGGGTCCAGCTGACACTGTTTGCAGTGCTGTCAGCTGGGATAGACATCACTTTCTGGGTCTTCACTTATTGCAGTGGCTCTGCCTTGTAATTCGTCACACTTTTCAGTTAACTCCTTATTTTACCACACCCTGTCAGATCTCCACAGAGGCCAGCAGCTCCCAGGGGCTGGGGACGGTGGGGGCTCCCCAAGGGTCCGTCAGGGCAGGGCCTGGCAGCCAGGGCCCGTCCCACCGCCCCAGCCAGGAGCAGGGCTGCCAGGGGACACTAGGGTAGCCCCAGCCCCAGGGATTAGGTGCCTCCCTGGGGACAGGGACGAGCTGAGGCCAGGCTGGGACAGGCAGGGCTGGCAGGGCCATGACATACTCTCGTTGCTTCGGAGAGGCAGATGCAGCTGGCCCATGTGGACCCTTGGGCACTTGTAAGTTATACCTAGAGGATGCTGCATATGCCCCGAAGGCAGTATTTGCCTTTACTAGGCTATGAAGCCTCACCAGCCAATCCTCCTTCCACCCTTCAAGGGGGACRGCAATGTCACACATCATGGGCAACTGGAGGACCTGCTTGGTAGGGACTGATCTTGTCTGTATCACCTCTGTCTCACCAAATCCACCTGCCTTCAGGCTTCTTCACTGATCTTTTTAGAAAATGAGAGAACTCCCTTCATGGGCTCCTACTGCTGTAACAAGAGCAACAGCCATTTGGGCTTATAGGTGTTACCTCTCTGTGATGCAGGGGTGTGGGGGCATCCCCTAAAAAGACTTTTCCCAGCTTCAGTACCAGGTGGTTTCATACCACAACTGTAGGAAGAGAAGTTTTAGAGCTGACGGTAGTGATGTCAGCATGCAGCTGTGCCTGCTCTTCTTTCATGACCTCCATCACTACCAAGAGTGCAACTCTCCCACCACCTCTTGGCTGATTTCCATCCCAATTACCTAGCTCTGTGGAGCTGTTCTGAACTGGCTTGCCACTTGGGGGAACTGGCTGATGACAAGCTGCACCTGAAGCCAGCCATCATGGGACTCTTGCCCATGGTGTAAATACAAAGTTCTAGGTTTAGTTGAATGGCTGCTGGCTGAAATTTCTAGGTTTTTGTTTTAGTTTGGTTTTGTTTTTTCTTTTTTTTCTAGGTGTGGCAGCCCAGCCCTCTGCAAGTTGCCGTATGTTAGGTTACTTGGTTAAAGGGTAAGTACTGTAAACACAAAGGGAGAAGGGAGCAGGGGAGGATCAGAAGAGCAGTTATAGGTCTATGTACCTAGTAACCTTAGCAGTGAGAATAGAGCAGACTGGGAAGACCATCCAGGGAGAGCAATCATTGTCCCTGGTGTGAAACCCACAGTCATCTTTTGATGACCTTAGAGGACCTCTCCCTGAAGCATGCACTGCAGACTGTAGGGAGTGATGGTTTAAATGGGTCTAGGGCTCATTATGGCATGTGGAGGGAAGAGCATTTGGGATTGTATAAAACTTACGGAGTACTTTAAGGTGACTGTGGAAGCATGAGAACCTTATTACAAGATATTTAGGGGAAGGACCAAGGGCAGGGAAAGAGAGGAGTAGGGGAGGAACAAGCGTGGCAAAATAGATGAAGAAAGGGATAAAAGGGTCTGGTCACATTATAAATAAGGGACTTGTGTGACAGAGGTCTGTCCTTACCATGGCAGTGTATCCAATATTCTTCTTAAATTTTACTTCTAAATATTTTCTGTGTGGATGTGTACTCTCAATTCTGTGTGAATGCTGCTGATCTTGCACGAATGCCCGTGACCTTCAAAGTGGACTAGCCTGCAAATATGATAAGAGGTCTGAGTTCCAGCAACTGGAATGAGACCACAAACCCCAAGGACCTGTAGGTCCAAGCAGCAGCAACTAGGAGAAATCAGGGTCAGGTACTGGATAGGCCTAGTGTCTAAGACCAGCTACAGGAGAGACCCATATGTTGTGAGTATACACATTCCACCAGCAGACTTTAGACCTCATTGGTAGGAGAGGAGGAACAAGAACGGGCAATTTGTGCTGTTCATATTTGTGAGTGCTGTATATGTTTATGGGGATGTGGATAAAAACATTGCCTTCTGTCTGTGTTGAGCTGTGTGGCCATCTATGTGTTTACTGTGTGTGCCTGTTGGGAATACATGCTCCTCCTAATTGTTGGCAAGACCTGGGGACACTGAGCATCCTTGCATGAGTTGAATAAGGACAGAAGGAACACCCATGGACCTCCAAACCCACTATATTTAGCAACCTCTTGCACTGTATTTCTGCCAGGTGATGTCTGGGACACTGKCCAGGCTGCCAAGGCCCAAGAAGGTGTCTGCAAGCTCCTGGACCTGTGTCCATGGGAAGCAGAACTGTGGATTCCTTCATGGCTCAGGGAATGTAGCAAGATCTGGCAGTGGCCTTTTGATTTTGTTGAATGCTGCTTGGGTTATGTGTACAAATTGAGGGGGAGGTATGTTTGAGTTGGTCCTTTCCTCCATATTTTGCAGTGGTGGCAGTAAAGCTACTTTGCCTACCAAGGGGACAATAATGCCTGAGTGTCATCAAAGAGCTGTCCAGTCCTGGGTGGTAGGTTTGGTGTGGATCTCTCCAAGCGTGGGGTGCCATAACGTGTGAGCATGTGAGGTTGCTGTGCTTACGCAGCAGGGACTGTTGAGTTTGCAGCACGGTTGTGTAGAAATCTGTGACTGGCGGTGCTGACCAATTTCCAGTGTGTGCAAGTGAACTTTAGTATAGTTATGTCTTTCATCTGGTAAGAAGACTGACAACCATCCGCCAAGATAGGAAGCACTTACTGCCACTTGTGTAAGTTCTAGGCTGATAAGCAATGCAGAAAGTGTAAATGCGTAGCTCCCTTATGTTCTTGGGGATACAGATACCAGATTTCTGGCAGTGTTCCCAGCTGCCCCAGTGCCCTCATCCCTTCATGTGTCTGTGTGATTGTGAGCTCACAGGCTCTGCTCTCTGGGTGCATGGAGAGCAGAGCTGAGAGCAGATGCAAGGGTGTGTRTCATCTGATACCCTGGGATGGATGGCACATTTGCTGATTCCCTCCCTCCCTTCTCACCTGCCACCTCCTTCCTCGCTGTGTTTCAAGTGCTAGGTTGCACTGCAAATCTCCTTCCCCTGTGCTGTGAAAGGTGAGTGTAGGAATCGCCATGTGGGATGCAGATGTGTGCTTAGCTCCAGGAAATGTGCTTGACATTGTGTGTCTTCCCTGACCCAGTGCTTGCTGTACAGTTGGCCTGCTTGTCAGGGAAGGGATGTTGTATAAGGCACAGTGCCCTTAATGACACTTTGCTGGAGATGTTGAGGGGCATTTTCCCATAGATACCACTGCATGGAAAACAGAATTTACCTTTTTGGGACTATACATGGAGCTGGCTGATGCAAATTACAGAGGTGATAGGATACGCTTCAACTCGAGCCCCTGTAGGTTTGACATTCGCTTAAGTGGCTAGAAAACAAGTTCAGAAAGAATTTCTACTGTGGTGAGAGCTGGTTAGGCCAGGTCAGACCTCTAAGTGTTGGTTGGTTTTCCTTGAACAGTAAGTCTGCTTTAAGAGGGTTTTTTATATATATATTTTATTTCATTTTCTAAATTTTCTTGTCAATGATGCAGGTTACCATGTAACCCTACAAAGAGTGTTTTTAATGCTATAGAGAGTACTGTAAATTGTAGATAGGAAATAGCTATATAGAAGCAGAGGAGGGTAGTAAACTCCTTAGATCAGAGGGCAGCCAGAGGAAATGGATATGGAATTAGTCTGAAGATGAAAATATCATGACAAATTCTGAACCTGTTCATATCAAGATAATATCAAACATGATTTGTCCATACTATTTCCACTACAGAATAAGCTAACCTCAGATAGTCATATGAGGTTAAAGTAATTAAATTATTTTGTAAATGTGAAAATGAAAATTGAGACAAGAAATTGTGGTGGGTTGACCTTGGCTGGCTGCCAGATGCCGACCCTGCTGCTCTCTCACTCCCCCTCCTCAACAGGACAAGGGAGAAAATAAGATGGAAAACGTTATAGGTCAAGATAAAGGCAGGAATATCACTTACTTACCGATTACCATCATGGGCAAAACAGACTTGGCTTGGGGAAGATTAATTTAATTTATTTCCACTTAAAAATAGAGTAGGATAGTGAGAAACAAAAACAAAACTAAAACCACCTCCCTCCCACCCCCTCTTCTTCCCAGGCTCAACTTCAGTCCTTCATTCTCAACTCCTCTGCTTTCTCCCCGCCCCGAGTGGCACAGAGGAATAGGGAATGGGGGGTGCGATCAGTCCATAACAGCTCCTCTCTGCCACTCCTTCCTCCTCACACTGTTCCCATGCTCCAGCGTAGGGTCCCACCCATGGTATACAGTCCTTCACAAACTGCTCCAGTGTGGGTCCTCTCCACGGGGTACAGTCCTTCAGGAACAGACTGCTCCAGCATGGGTCTCCCACAGACCACATGTCCTGCCAGAAAAACTGCTCATGTGTGGGCTCTTCTCCATGGGCCACAGCTCCTTCCAGGAGCCTGCTTCTGCGTGGGCTCTCCACGGGCTGCAGCTTCCTTCAGGGCATATCCACCTGCTATAGCATGGGGTCCTCCACAGGCTTCAGTGTGGATATCTGTTCCAGTGTGGTCCTCCATGGGCTGCAGGGGGACAGCCTGTGTCACCATGGTCTTCTCTAGGGGCTGCAGGGGAAGCTCGGCTCAGGGGCCTAGAGCACCTCCTCCCCACTCTTCTTCTCTGGCCTTGGTGTCTGTCACAGAGATCATCCCTCCAGTCCCCTGCTACCACCACCTTGACACATAAACCCAATTGATCAATGAACTGAAGACAGGTTGGGGGGGGTGGGGATGGGGGGGAAGCAATGAAAAACCAACATTGTTAGTGTTATATTAATAAAAATCAAAAACTTTATATATAAAGGTAAAATGAAGTTAGTTACCAAAATTCTTCCGAATATAATGTTTCCCACTGTCAGGACTTGTACAGAAGCAAATGGTCCTTCACTAGTTAACCAAAATGGTATGAAGACAATATGAAGCAGTAGAGTACTGTGTACCATATTGCTGATCTAGTGGTAAGCCTAAACGGAGAATCAGAGTCAATTTATAATTATCAAAGTTTCCCCTTAATCCTGTGTTTAAAAGTAAAATTTTGGTTGTATGTCTTTCTTAATAATTTCTCCATCTTTTAATGACTCATGAAAATGTTAATTAGAATAATTACAAAAGTGGAAAATTGTACTAGCTGAAAGATAAAATGCTGATTTTGTGTGTTCTCAGCATAGAGATGTATAAGAATTTCTGTATATAGTTACTATATGTGCTTTGCAGCTCAGTTAATGTCCATTTCCCAAGCCACAAAATGTAATTTTTATTCCAGAATCCTGCAGCGAACACATAATGGGAAAAAAAAAAAAAAAAAANAAAAAAAAAAAAAAAAAAAAAAGCAGAGAAATTATTCTTGATGGTAAGACCCCTTGGACTGGTATTGAAAGAGGAAATCAATACAAACATTGTCACTCAAACTGCTCTATCCTTTTGATGAAAATGGCAGTGAGCCTTGGTAGAAATGACGCATCTTGATTTAGCAGAGAAAAATAAATAAACGTACTTAATTATAGATTGTGTTTATTGTAGGAGGCCAGAAGTGGCACATATGATAAACACTTCTGTTAAAACTACTGAGGCATATTGCGATTTTGCTTTGTCCCATATGGCTTGCCCAGAGAGATTGGTTTAGATAAAGGGTTTTCATATTTTTCTGCAGAATTTCTGATTTTCCTGAAGAAAAAGGTGAGAAAATGCACTACATGAGATAGTTATTACCCAACTCAAAACAGATTAGCAGAATGCTTTGCGCAAACACTAAAAAAGGCATTAGACAAAAATGAGGGTAGACTCTTGCAACAACATATCACAAACTTTGCTATATGAAGCATCAACATCAAGCAGCCACATGAAGCCCCACAGAGTTATTTCTTATAATGCAATAAAATAAACTTTACTTGCCCAGGCAAGATATAACCATTGAAAAATCAACCATCTCCACACCCATTTATAAAAGAAACTTTAAAAAATAATGTATAAGAATTCCATAATAGATCCTCTTGCCTATTAATACACAAAATGAAATCTCTCGAGCAAAACTCAGTCAAGGAATAAAGAGCTCTTGGCCTGTAGCTTCATGAACATTCTTGCTGGACTTTTGCATGATTGAATCATCTGGCAAATTAGTTTTGTTCCATTTAGTGGGTGCACTTATTTTCTGGGTTAGTAAAATCCTATGAAGGTCTGGTGGAGAGAAAAGGAAAAGAAAATAAAAGAAACACAGGACAATAAGGGACACAAAACACTGCAAAATCACCATTGTCTGGACTGCCAGATGTCAGGCCTGCTGCAGCGATACATACGGAGATATGAATTCTGGTATTCTTGCTGTGCTGCCTGTTTAGAAAGCATCTGAAACGGCATGCATCACTTCTGGGCCTGGCTGCTCTTTTTTTCTAGCCTTAGCAGTGAGAATGTTGTCTGACTGGCAGTGATGTATGCCATTTCAGATGTCTTTTTTTTTTAACTTCATTTTTCATTGGTCCAAGGCTTTGAAGCAATTGGTCTTCTTGGACCCTTGAATGCTTGCTTCTGTCACAAGGCTGTACTTGGCCAGAAGGTATTGCATTCTGATTTTGGTACTCTAACAATCTCTGGTGATGTTAGCCGTTCCACATAGATTCATATGTACCTGTTCAGCGGGTGCCAGAATACATGAAAACTTATATGGGAAGATTCCACTTCAGAAGGGGGAGAAAATGTTAAAGGAGATCTCTGTTGGTCTCATCCTGCATCTGCTGCGTCAGCAGACAGGCGTGTGTCTACCCTGATTTATGAGAAACTTTGAAGACAGCCAGATGGTCTTGGAAACAAAGGAATAAGAAAGTTGCAAAAATCCTACTCAGTGGAATAGGCTGGATTGCCTAGCAGTGTGGGCTGTGTAGTGCAAGGCAGCACAACTGAGGGGGACTCCTGCCCAGCCTCCTGTCTTAACAGGAGCATAAAGTACTTTAGCTGCAAATTGGGATTAGGGAACTAAAATGAGCCAACGATAACCCTACCTGCATAAGTGGAAGAAGGGAGAAGCCAACGGCATTTGGGAATTTCTATGAGCCTTGCAGGATAAAAGAAAATTACAGGGGTTGAGGATATGAACAGTACATTCATGTAGAATGAAAACTGTGTTAAGATTACAAAGCTTTCGGATGCTGCATGGGTGCTAGGCAGCTTCTAGAGGACTTGTAGTGATGCAACCACAAATATGGGTTCTGCTTACATGCTCCTTCTAGAGTTGGAGCATGCTGTTTGAGGCTTGTGTCTTGGTTTTCTCTTAAAAAGCAACCAACTCGAGGTAACTCATGACGGTTTGGGGTCACTTATTCTTTTTTTAGGAGGAACAGTTCAGGATGCTCATAACTCAACATTTATTGAAACTAGAGTAAACCTATTATTTGTTCAGTGCTACGCCAATTCAGTATTCTGACCATTTTACTCTGTATTTCTGTGGGGGGAGGGGATGGCAAAAGTTGAGCAACTGAATAACAATATAGATGTAGCTCTTAGTTTTATGCTAATATTGAAAACTCTAAAAGGAGCCAGGTGTATGTACATATGTGCTTGTTCTTCTTGGTTTTGTTTTTCTGAAGTATTTTTAAAAGAAATTTACTTTTGAGCTGCATCAAACTACACAAAGTCTTAAAAGCTATGAAATAAGTATCAAAACCTGGAGTGTTATCTTAACTGCATAACTATGCATATGATGCAAGTTCTCTGCCAAATATTAGTAAATACAGATGTTCTCATTTTATTCAAAAGGTCTGAATTTATCCAGGACATATAGGCTGGAACATATCTGCTCCAAAATAATTTTCAAGGTTTTGGATTTTAAGCATCTCCATTAGACTCATCTCCATTTCTACCTGCCTCCTACAAGCCCATAAAGACCTCATCTACATCAGCTTATTATATATACCTGGAAAATATACCGGGAGGTCACCCAGATCATCTTTCTCTGTGTCACTCATTCAATATACTCCTTCTTGGATGCAGTCACTCTTTGACTTACTCCAGACATCAGAGGACTGTGGTCTGTTAGGTCTCATTCTGGTAGACAACCTCAATTGAAGTGGGCCTAGTCTCTGGTTTGCTGGGCCTCTGGGCTAGAAGTTTTTCAGGTACATGGTGAAGACACTTTCTTCCTTTTCTGGCCTTCTAAGTGCTGTTTTCTCACATGGACAGAGTCCTTCTTGGAAAGCAGCCCCCACCTGGGCCCTCGTTGCTCCCAGGTTTTCCTTTTCAATTTTTTTTTTCTGTGAAGAAATCTTATCAGACTTCCTAACTTCAGTTCCTATCAGTGGTTGGAGACACAAAATATAATACATGTTTATCCTTTATCCTGCCACCATCCCAAAACAGTTGTGTAGCAGCAGTGCTTGCCAGGGGGTGGGTGGGATTGGTGGTGTAGATAAGACTCTATGCCTTTGCAGACAATACTTAAAGAGAACTACGCTGAAAGGAGTTATGCACAAGATGGCTTTCCAAATTCTTCTGTCTAGACTATGAACTTGGGGGAATTCAAGAGCGGGGACATGCTTGCAACCTGTTAGCTGCATTGATTGGAGAAGGCAGCTGAGGAACAGGCATAAGAAAGAGGAAATATGTGGAGAAGGGCTAGGCTGTGTTTGCTGTGAGAGGTCACTAGTTTCATGATATTTCACCTTTGTGCGTTTCAGGCCTGATCTGTATGGGGAGCAATATTGTGATGCAGTTTTGATAACATAACAGTGATATTTCCGTAACTAAATAGATAATGATAATGAAAAGTTAACAAAATACTATATCTATGTAATCTGAATCTATATCTACCTTCTAACTAACTTGTTGGTTTTTTTTTTTTGTAGACTGACCTATTCAACAACTCTAGTAAAAGGATGTAGGCATGAGTAAGTTTTGCTAATAAAGCATTAGTTATCAGTAACCCACATCTTGAAGGCTGTTGAAGAAAAAAAAAGAGACTGTTGCAGGGAACCTCAAAAGTGCAGATGCAAGATGATACAAGTGTACTGAGGGAATGAGGGTAAATCACAAATGATTAATTGTGTGTCACTAAAAATGCAACCTTAATAGCTGGATAGGAGAGGTAGCAGGGCATGTGTAAACATGCTGCCAATTGCAGTTTGCTATGACTGAAATCACTAAATCTTTCCTTAGTCCTGGTTTCTTCCACTGGGCTGAAGAGACATAAAAATATTGTGGGAAAATATATTTCTGAGGTAGTCCTTCCCTGGACATCTCACCATATGTCTCTAGTGTGTTGAGTCTCATCATATGTTCTGATATAATATCTCATCATAAGTTCTAACGTGCTGAATCCAGAAGAGCCAGAAGTTGAGGAAATTTGGAGAAAAAAAAGAGTTGGAGAACACATAGCTGGAGACTTACAACCTCAAACCCAGGCCATGAAACTGAAGATGGAGGTCTTCTATCTAAATATTTCATACTACTTAACATAAAAAGAGAAACTACCAAGAAGCCAGGAATCTCTTGTCATTCTCTTTTGCAGACCGGTAGTTTCTGCAAGATTGTGAGATTCTGAGATTTGTCTACCCGGAAATGATCTGTCTGGCTCAAACTAGATGGTGAGGCAGGCCTGGCAATGGCCCTAGGTCATACTGATGTCTTTTAAGCAGAACCAGTATTAAAAGCAGAAACAGCTTCAGTTTTATGTGTGGCTTGCTTTTGAAACTGCCAGTGTGATCATGTGGCATGTATATAGCAGTTAAATGTTAGACATTAGGTGCTGGACAGTCACATTTCAAGGTAGGAAAGATTCAAAATGCTATGTAGTGTAACAGTGCAGTTCTATATAAGGCTTATTTATTAAGCAAAATGACAAGAGCCACTCTGAGTCACCTGTCCTAGAGAACTTGAATAACTCTTCGGAACAAATATCTAGGCATTGCAAATGTAGACACAATGATTAACAGGCTAGTGTTCTGCAAGTTTTATAAAAAAGTTCTTTGTATTGATGCAAGCCTATGTAAGCATTGGCATACTATCATAGTCCCAGAGACTGCAGAGAAATCTGAGGTAGAGCATGATAATTATTCAGCTAAATCTATGAATGATTGAGGACATTTATTAATAATGGACCATTAGCAATGACAGAGATATGACTTGTTCATGCTGAAACAGCACATGATGAGAACAATAACCATAATAGCAAAAAGCTTTTACAATCAGACATCAAATGACTAAGGAGCATTTCACTTGCTACCAATTTTAATAATGTCAATAACAATACTCTTAGACATGAGAAGGTTCAGAAGGTTTTGAAGGATTACCTCCCAGGGCTATTACTAGCCACTAACAGTATGTAACTCTAGTTGTGTCTTTTTTTTTTTTCTTTCTTTTTTTCTTTTTATGTGTTCCATTGGGCTAATAAAAGCAAAATTTGTTCTGACAGAAACTATTTTCAAAATTAAAAATAATTCTATTTAGATTTTCACCTCTGTAAAAAATATAACCCAATACATTATGCATGGAAAAGACAGAACATGAAGTCTAGCTAGTATTCTTTACATCACAAATAACATTGAAAAAAAAACTACACAATTATTAAAAAAAAAAAAAAAAAAAACAAACGAAAAAGGAATAAAAATGATCCAATTAAATTTATATTTTAGCTTTAGATCCATTCCTGTAATGCTACCATGTAATGGACCAAAGTAACACTAGCAGTTACGTTAACTGTAGGGTGGCTAATGACACATTTATAGTATTGATCACATAAGACACTGTAATAAGCAGGATTAAACAGATAGAATTTAGTGTTCTTTTAAATGTCAGAATATTAGTTATTAGAATTTACAATGACATGAATGATATATTCAGCCAAGAGCTTTGAATTTATCACAGATGAAGTTATTCCTTCTTATGTTTATCTTCATTCCCAATGTAATTTAATTAAATCATCTTCTTTCCCTCTCCTTTTTAAGGCCAGAAGACTGCTTAAATCAGAATTATTTAAATGATAAGACTGCAATTTAAGATAGCTAATTACAATGCAGAATTGTGCAGATAAATAAGTAGAAAGTGATCTCTCCAGAATCCTCAGCTGATTCTTAAGTTCTAGCTACATTATGAACATTTTACAGGAAAACAGCAGTACTTTGTCTTTCTGACAGCAAAGGTTAGACTGACCATTAAAACAGCAGCCAGGATGCATGCCAGGAACAACTTTGTTTAGCATGTGTTTAAAAAACTCAAGAAGATAAAAGCCACCACCTACTGTCTCAATGACAGCAGCCCAGCAAGGAAGGTGATTTGTATTTTGAGGACTAATCCTTCGGGAAATGAGAAGTTTCTAGTCTTAAAGCAATGGGGACATATACTCATATTGCACTTCTATACTGGAGCGATTCTGAATTCTGTTTTTTCACAGTTGTGCAGTCATGGAAGCACCTGCTGTCCATGAAATGTATTTTACCTTTTCATTATATATAAGTATGGACTAGATTTTAAAAAAGAAAATAAGCTTAGTAGCATTCTCCTCTGTTTTGGTTTTGTTTTTTTATAAACTGAAGACATTCTTCCATTTTAATTTGAATGAAGAAGAAGAGGATGGATGTGTTGGATAGGTGGTTATTTAAATATTTTAGAAGGTCATCACAGTGTCTTTTTTCATATGCTTTATATAAAACACAACACAAACCACACAACTAAAAGCAACAGAAATTACTAAAAATCCCTTTGCAGTGGAATAGTGAGAAAGTAGATCTATATTATGGCTTCTTTTTCTGTGTGAAATTAGAAAGAAACTTTGAAGATAAACAACTGACAAAAATGAAAGTGGTTTTTATTTAGCTTAAAATACATAATAAAAAAAAAAAAAAACCTATATGAGACAATTAAGACAATTTGACCCTTGAAAATGCATAATGATAGCCTTTTAAAAAGAAAAGATTTTTTAACATGTTACTTGCCTTCTTCCCCAAATATTTAACAAATGTGTCAAGAAATAACTTACTGACTCAACAACAGAGATTTATTTTTCCTGTCAGAAAGAGAAAATACTCGTTGCAATATTATTAAGAAAAAAAAAAAAAAAAAAATCAGTCGACTTTTCTTTGAAGACTTTGGTTTGTTTCACAAAAAATTAATTCACTGGCATTGAAGTAATATGTTACTGATATGAAATTCATGTTCTTAGGATAATCACAGAGCTAAAAAGAGGAAACTTCTCTAGGAAACAGTTCCACAGCTTCTCTTTTTAAAATAATTGATGAAGAATACTTCAAAGAACCTAAATGTTGCTCTTGTTTCTGCTTATTCACAGGATAGGAATGACATGAATGAGAGGAATGACAGATGCTTTCTTTATGGTCAAATGTATTCTTCCAGATAAATAGAAATCACTGAAAAGTTCTGCCAAGGTGGCCATAGGAGTTTCCAATTTATCTCTTGGGAGGTGAATTTTCTGGCTGTTTGGGGTTGTCTAATGCTCTCATTGCATGTGTTACATGTGGTTTTACATGTCACAACTGGTCATTTTAAACCAAATTAAGCCCTCCATTTAAGTGAGCACAAAACCTTTCACTGACAGGAGATGTTTCTAACTGTGTACATTATGAAGTAAAATTAAACATTTAACTTGCATATCTCAATGCAGACAAGCCATATATGGATAACATTTTTCAGACTCAGTACTCCTTTTTGTTTTATCTGATGTTATGCAAAATAAGAATTTTAAATTCTGAATGTAAAATGTGTTTCACCTGCAAGTTACCTTCATCATCTAGAATTTTAATTCAGTTCTGGCTAGTATTGGAAACTATTCTCTTATAGTAATGAGTCTAATGGACGTATTTTCTTTGATTTCATTGTATCCCAAAATTAAAAACTGGTCTCCAAAAATACAGTCAAAGCTGAAAAACCAGCACATTAAATACCTACCCTATATAAGCCTTAAAAGTCTGTGTATTATGAAACATTCTTTAAAAACAGCTGTAATTACAGATCACTTATACTGAGGTTTTTTCCTTGTTACTTTTCACTTTAACTAGCTTTAAAGGGAAAATAATACCCAAAATTTAAATTGTAATTCCTGTAGTACATTCATAAAATGCATTAGAGCATAAATGTAAAGAGCATTATTGTAATTACTACAGTATAATCAAGTTCACTTGCTCTAATTCTCATGAAATGTTCAGGTTAAAGTTTTCAAAAGGGTTTTCAAGCTTGCAGCTAACACTACAATCTAATATGTAAGTCATAGAGGAGAAAAGTATTGGATTTCTCTTTGATTTTCACATCAGCAACACATGTAGAATACCAACTTCAACAGCACAAGCTTAATATTTATTAAAGACTCCTCAGGATACACCAGAAGGAGCTGTGTTTGAATAATTTAAGGTATTAGGACTTTTAGAATTACTATTCCACATGAATTAAAACTCTGTTATTAAAAAAAATCTAATTGTAGGCAGCTGCCATTTGTTGTAAGAGAAAATTGAAATTTGCTGAAATTTTGGGCTGATTTCATTTATGTATTTTATTTCTGTACCTTAATTTTAACATCATCTTCTTTTAGTTCAGAAGACAAAGCTATAAAGAAGGTAGACATTTATAATTAATTGTAAGTTTATTTCAAAAAATGTTACATAAAGAAAAATCAAAACCTGTAAAAATGGATACACAGTTAAATAGTGTATGCATACAATACGCTTTTAAATTGTATTTATAATTAAGGTTGATAATTTGGCAAGAGCCTTGATCTCACTGTTTCTAAATCCAGCTATTTTAATACCATACACCGCAAGATTATGTATGTAGCTGGTAGAGTTGGTGGATACTTAGCCCACTTTCTGTAACTGCAGTAGACTTTATAGTAATTCTGCTTATGTTCCCCCGATTAATTTTACTTACTTCATAAATCTTCGGAATAAATCTTTAAAGGAAAAAAAAAAAAAAATTGCAAAACTACAGCTGTAGACATCATGAACTACAGCTATCAAGCCAGATCCTTATACCTGTAGCAATGCCTTAATACCTGTGAGGACTGCTCATACCATAGATATACTTAAGTGTACTGCAGAACTCAATGAAGATCTCCTTTATAAGGACAAATTTAGTCTGTTTAATGTCTGTATACCTTCACCGTGCCGTGGTTCTCTGCCAAAGTTTGCCACTGAGTTTTTGGGTGAATGGAGAAGAGCTACTTTTTCATATGCATTTTTATGTTTGTAAGGGCAGCTCTAGCACATGGAGCATTTAGCCATCTTCCACCAAATGAGTATAAGATCTCACTAAGTATGGCAACGCCAGGGCTTCATGTTTCAAGGACTGAAAGGAAATGGTATGTCAGAGATTATGAATAAGATCATTAACACATATAGAAATTTTTCTGCGGAATAAACTGTACTATTTAATTTAGTCTTCTTGCTGAGCCTCTGAAATGATATAGGATAAGCTTCCATTGGAAAAAATGAGTATCTTGAATTTTTAATGAGCAAAACAAAGACAGGCTCATTTTGATTCAAATTTTATCTCTGATTCACTGTTCAAGATTCTTTCCTGCAGTAGCTTTATTGATGTTAATGAACCTATATGACTAATAAATGTGAGTCACTGAATTGGGGTGATCCTAATGGCCCTTCACTGACAGCCTGGACTCTAAGATCCAAGTCTGCTGGCCACAAAAGCTTGTGCAATTTCTTTACAATCAATCAACATGATTGTCAACATATTATGACAATGAGCTTTCTTTGTTCCTTTTAAGAGATTGGGTTGTTTTTGTTTGGTTGGTTGTTTTTTTGTTTAGGTTTTTTTTTTTTTTTTCTTTTTTCACCTACGGGACTGCATATCTTTGTTCTCTGAGGATAATATTGTAAGAATGATAAAAAAGAGAAAAGACATACCACAGTGATAGGTGTTGACAGTTTGTTTTTAAAAAGAAAGCTAGTTTATGATAGAAAATGAACAGTAAAATTTACAAGTTAAGAATGAATACTTTTTTTCCTACATATAATTGTTTCTTGTCTAAATAGCTCTTCAGAATATAAGACTGAATAGTTTGTTTCTCAGTGAAACTGAAATGAAAACTCCTGGATTCTAAATCTGTTGTCAAAAATTTAGCCAGTTATCTATGATCTCACTAGTTAATCTACCTCAATACCCAAGCTGAACTGCAGTCCATTAACTTTAATATCACAACAGACATGAGGTGATTATGACTGATGACCTCGTTGAACTTCTTTGTATGGAAAAGGTGCAAACAACTTAGACACTTTTGTCATGTTAGAAATTGGCAGTGCTTGTTCTTAAATACAGTCTTTGCATATCCATGGATCTGCTTGGCCATACCATTGTCTTCCAGCATTTAATACAGTTCTCGTGTGTTTCTAAAGGTTTACACTGTAATTCTGAAATCTATTTGACCACTCTTTAGTAGCATTGGAGTAAACAGTCACCCTGTAACAACAACATTCATGCATTGATATGCAAACACTATTGCCATGTAATTTCAAGCCTGGTCCTGGAGTTAATAACAATGGAGAAAGGAGAAGACGGAAAAATCTAATCTAGAACAGTATGTGAAAATTGGAGGGAAGTGATAGTAGGTGGAGACAGTATAATTCATGCAAGTCTTTTTTTTGAACCATGCCTTGTTTGTTTTAACGTATCTTTTGAAGTAGAGTGTGGCAAGTTAACCTTGGCCAACAGCAAAGCAGCACACAGCCGCTCACTCACTCCTCCCCCCAGCAGGTGACCCAAAACATACAGAAAACAACATCAGTGACAGGATTTTTTAAAATAATCTCACTAACACAATAGTGAAAATGAAACACAAGTTTCCTAAGCCTACTCAGTATAAACTCTTGTCCAGATACAGCATTCCACTGAAAGCTCATTTTGGATTTCTTCCCCGGCATAACCTGTATTTTTCTGGATGCAGTTTCCCAGTTTACAAGGAGCATCTGCTTTCCTCTCTTCCCTGACTGTATTACCTGCCATTTGGCTGCATAGAATCACATTACTGAAAACTGGCTAAGGCTTTGGGATAGCTCCTTCCAAGCTTTTTTTTTTTTTGCCTTCCCCCCC
>JAYKAV010002902.1:384099-480125 GCA_035582835.1 Phoebastria nigripes | reverse complement strand
CCCCCAGCATTATTTGAATGGCTGTATTGGCTTCTATAAATATAAAATTTTACATAAATATACATGTACACTTGGTGTAGCAAGTGAAATGAGGGTATTTTTTCATGGCTTCAAGCTTAAATTTTATTGAAATCTGACTTGCTCTGTTAGAGAGTAAGCTATCACATGGTCCTGAACAGGTAGAGAGCAGAAAGTACTGCTTACACTGTAGCTTACTACCAGATTAACTGTCTAGGTTGGGAGGGTGAAACAGTGTTTCTTCAACTAATCTTCTGATTGCTGGTGGGGATGCCTCAGGAAAAGGAAAACATTACATTTTCCAAAGTTTTAAAGCATTCTTAGTACATGTTCACACACAAGAAAAAAAAAAAAAAAAAGAAAATCTTTTTATCTTAATCCAATGGTTAGTCTTCTAAACAATCGCATTTTAGAGGCTTCTAGCTCTACTCAGCTGGGAGACGCCAGAGGATCTGGACTGTTAAAATTCTTATGAGTATGACTACTGAGTATATGGTACTTTTTCTAGAGCAGCTGTATATGGTAATGTAACAGTGAAGATCTTTTTAATAGGCAAGAGAATTTTCAAAGAGTTCAAGTTCAAATACAGACTTAAAGTACTTTTTTTTTTTTTCTCTTCTGATTAAAAAGACCCAGAAAAAAAATCCCAAACTAATCTTTGCAACACTGAGTGAAGGGCTCCAGAATATTGAGGAAAAACCTCAATTTGTGGCAGGGTGGTGGCTGAGATTAGACTTTTAATACCCATGTGTAGGCACCTAGTAAGCCATTTATTTTCAGAAAAGCTGAATAATGTTGGTATAGAAAAGCCTGGCTGAAAGAAAGAAATTGAGAGAGGTGTGAGATTTTCTTGACAAAATTCAGATGTAATAGCTGGCTCCAGAAGTATTCTGATCGTTATCAAGAGGATGGTTAATGAAAAATTCACTTGATGAATGAAATTTAATAAGAAATAAGTGAGAAGTTGTAGCAGATGGAAAAAAAGAAGTAACTGAGAAAAAAAGGAAAACATTTACTTTATTTTCAGGTGTTGAAGTTTGAAAATTTTTGTCTCCCATAATAGTAGTCAATCCATAAACAAAGAGCATAATATTAATCAATATTCAGTTTACGATCCTATCTGAGACTGTCTAATTCTGCTGTATTTCCCATTAAGTCATACCACCTTCTGGATATTTTACCTACAGTTAATTGCAATGGTTTCCTAAAGCAGCTGCCTGTGAAGGATGGGAAAACTGCATCCCATGCTGTAGTTACCTCCTCTCCAAAATTCACAAGATCTACATCCTGGCAGTTATGCAGTTTTCTAGCCAAAAAGTTATTCTGAGCTATATATTTTCTCTCTCACACAAATAAGTAGGATTTACCCACTACAAGCTAAGCATCTAATTCTCACCTTCTTCCATCTTCTACCTTTTTCTCTTTATGCCAGTCATCCACACCACAGAGAAACCCATTAACCTGAGTTGAGCTTAGCCTACAGGCAGTGCACACAGGAGGTTTTCAAACCTGTGTAAAAGGATAAATCCCTTTTATGATATTGAAATCTTGCCTTTTAAATTAAAGGAAATCAAGAGACAGGAAACAGAGAGCTGGTCATGTTTCTTTCATCAGACAAAATGAAATTATATTACATTTTTAAAGTGTATACGATGCAGAACTGAACTGTGGATGCTTGAAAAAAGGACTCCTGATTTCATTTGACCTAAGAAAGCTGCCTCAGGGTATCTTGTAATGGATTGTTGGGAAAGACAACTTCTCCCCAGCCCCTGTGGTGACTCTTCAAAACCTGCTTTTCTAGATTTGAGTGCAAGAGAGGGGAAGGAAGTGAGGAAGAGCTGGGATTTCAATAAAGAACTCATTTTGTAGTGTGAGTCTGTTTTCTCACCATCAACAACATTTTGAAAAGTTTCATGGGCATGCCCACATCAACAATTTTATGACCTCTCCCTCTTGTATGGTGGTTGTTTTCTGCATCAGGAAGGGTTTGATCCTATGAATCTCGTCACCACACTGTGATTCATCAGAACATTAGCAAGCTCAGAGTCTGTGGATCTGACTTCTCTTTTCATTTCAACTGCTCCATGCACAACTCCTCTGACAGCTGTTGCCCAGCACAGTTCTCCATCACTTCTTGAAGTCTTGTAACAGTCAGTAGTTTTCTACCATTTCATTTACTTCCCAACAGAGCCGGGCCCAAAAGCTGTCTTTTTACAACCTGGCATTAAGGCCTGGCAAGGAGATAGTAGCAGTTCACACAAAGTGCTTGGTCTTCCCGTTTCTGCAGATGCCCTAGGAAACTTCCCTACCTGTCCCTGGGATGTTCTCCTTCTCTTTGCCTTTATATAGACATATTATTCACTATACACACAATGATTATGTCAGAAACATGCTGCTTCAGCCCAGTTTACCTAAGCTGCTTAAAAAGCTCAAGTCTTATAGCTCTTTGCATGAGCTGAAAATCTGTTAGATGCCTATTATTATTAGCCATCTGGACTCCACCTCTCACAGATGTGTGGCAGGTATGGTTCTCTGGATATGGTTGCCTTTGCTCTTGTTGTCATTCTTGTTGGTTTTGGAGTTTTGTTTTCTTTTCTTGCTCCTGTACTGTCCCTCTTCTTCACCTTCCCGTCATGGAGTTGTGTGCAGTCAGCCTTCTGTCCAATTCTTCAATGCTCTGCCTGGGAAGTAAATGTCAGGAGGGAATGAATTGGCCTGCAGTTTATCCCACACTTTGGGGTTCCTCAGAAAAACAGACTGACCTGGCTGGAGGACAAGGATTATTGAAAGCTATGGGTAGAGTTGTGCAGTGGCATAGAATCTTCCTCAGAACTCGGTGTCCACCATAGAAGTGTAAATAAGGATCCTAAACCAGAAAAAACATCTTCTTCCCTCCCTTTGTAACTATTAAATGCGGATGATCTCTTGGTCAGGATGAGCAATTAAGATTTGTATTCCTGAACTGCATTTTGTACAACGAGGTACAACGAATACGCTTGTTAATTGGGAATCCCTGTCCATGTTTTCCTGTTAAGCAGATTGAGACCTATGGCATGCCACCTGCTCATAGCATAGGCAAAATGTGAGAAAAAACAAGAAGAAGAAGGTCTTATCTCTAAACTAGGAACAAGTATGAACTCCTACCTGACAAAGTTCTGCCCCAGCATAGAAATCTGTTAGTTTTGATGAATAATTTTCTTTCGTGACATAGCGCAGATATGAGTGCTAAAGTTCATGCTGATAAATGGCTAGTTAGTGGCCAGCCCTATGGCTGGCTTTCCTCTACAAGATAATACAAGGTACCTTTTCTCTGTAAGAAGGAAAGGTCACCTTTTCTTCTTACTTTCCTTAAAATAATCATCCTTTGCGATTACTTTAATTAATGAAGTATTAGAATAAAACCAGGGCATACATTCATTGCTATCTTGTAAAGAATGCTTTTGATACTGAATTTGTTGTGGAAGGCTTTTAGGTGGGGCACTTGTGGTCCATCCTTTTCTCAGAGAGTACTTTTAAAGAGGGAAGCAGTAAGAGTGGGGAGCTGCCTGTGGCTTCTCGTCCTTCAGCCACTTCCCCTGTATTATATTTTGCTTGTAACACTCTGAATACAGCTTCATGCCTGTTTCTTATACCACCAACACCATCAAAGCGTAGTGAATGTCATTTGTGAGACACTGCCCTGCTGATAGTGATGGACAACACCAAGGAACAATTCCCCTCTGATCAACATTACCATTCCAGACTCAGTAACAGAACAGGCAGGCATTATATACTATGATATATTATGGCCTTGATCTGGCACACGAGGGATGGTGAGCTGTTTTAACTGTGAGATTGGTACTGCCTCTTAGAAATTTCACTGCTTCCTTAGACTTGCCTTTTATCTGGGTTGTCAGAAGTAGGGAGAGTACCTATGTGTCCAGCAAAAAGGTACTGGAAGCTGTTGAGTGTAGCACTGAGCAGGAGGGAAAATGCAGAGGATATCGTGAGAAGAATGCCATGAAAATGCCCTGCAAATCTGATGCAGCTAAGTATCCAGGTAAGTCTAAAAGGGGTATCCATCATTTGAGATGGAGACCTAGATGTCTGAAGTGTAACATGAAGCCATACATACAGCCTGGGAGAGACACTGAAGCTAAAAATCTCAAATATCTGTTCTCTAACTACTTAACTTAGGTGAGATGAGTCTAAATTGACACAATCCAACTTGCAGTTGTCATTAGTTGGATTGTTTGAGTGAGATAGTTGTGTTCTATGTTTTCTTTGTGTTTAGGTATTTTGTACTAATTTTCCATTACAGAAATCTGCTTATCTACATGTAATTTCTAAATTACTCCTGCATACATATTATTGTCTAGTGATAGACCATAATTTTTGCCATTTCCCTCCCTTTAACTTCCATATAGATGTGTTGACCTCTTGCTGTGGAATTGGAATTAATAATATGTACATCTTTGTCTGCTGCTGCCAGATTGACTATATCCCAAGTCAGTCCACTTCACATTGAAGTACTCTGTTTCACAGACTGAAAGAAAAGATACTCAGCACCCAAGTTCCAGGACTCCCTGAAGTGTCTTAGATACATACCCTCCAATATTAACACATGATGTGGTACTGAAGTGTAAGTCCACTACCTGTTTAAGCTCATGCCATTCACCTTGTATTATCAAAACAAAAAGATTAAAAAATTAATAAAAAATGAATACATGTGAGAAACATAGTTTGCACCCATGCCATAACTTCATGGAAGACTGTGAGTAACTATAGACATCCAATGATAGGGAATAAACTGCCTTTATTTGTTTTAGGGCAATTGGTATGGTAAAGCATTGAAACTACCACAGAAATACTTGCATTATAAAGTAATGAAGAAAGAATACCCAACAAACAAGTCAGTACCTATTGTGCAAGATTTCTCTGAGGGGTTGTTTTTTTTAAGATCTTGTTCTATTTCAACACCTGTATGAAGTAATCTTTGTTTGCAATTACAGAATGTTCATTTCCATTTTGGTAGGTATGATACCATTTTGGACGCTAGTGGTTGCTGCTTAAACAAGTTCAAGGATACTAAACAAGAAGCTTTTTGATGAGTCACATTAAAGTCATGCTCAAAATAAGTGTATATACAGTGAAACCAAAGCTGTTTTTATTATAAAATGCAAATTATGGGAAAATGTTTGTATCAAAATACATAAGAAAGTCCATAATATTGTTTTAAATTGTCTGCCTGCATGACTAAGCATGTTTTTTTCCTTACATGACTAATATTTATCTTTTGGCTCCCATATAGTTTTTTTTCTTGCCTATGTGAGACAGATATTTTATTCAAGAGCATAAACTGTTTGGTTTATAAAATCCTATAAACCCAGGCAGATAAAGATTTCTCCTTCAGTTATTCAATTATACTTGATTTGATTGCACTGACACAATTAACCCCTTAACATTGCAAAATACATGGGACTGAAGTACCTTTATTTTCAAAGAAATATATGAATAGGTGATGAGTTGTGTATAGTCCTTTTATTCCTCAGAAGAAAACAGTATTACAGTTTAATAGCAGCTGCACTGAAATAGATATTTTACTAAAATAAAGAATAGTTCTTGACCTCAGGCACAGCGTCTAATTATATGGTTTATGGTATAAATACACGTAAGAAAATAAAAATTAAAAAACGTCAACAGCTTCTATTTCAATGTAATACTGAAAAATGAAAGGGTAATCAGCTTTGCTCATTTAACAAAATACTTGAAACCATTCATATTATCTTTTTACTAATGCATCACTTCCAAGTTTTGGGGTTGTAAACATGAGGAAGAAATGTACTGTTACTTAATTCCAATTGCACTTAGGATGTTCAAAGAGCTTGGACTTCCTTATGCTAAGCTCCTCATAATCTAATAACAAAAGAAAGTCCAGAGTTAAATCTGAGCTAAACAGATACCACAGAGCAGGAGAAGAAGAGAAATAGAGAAATCAGTATACAGACGAATGAAATGAAACTTCTCCATAGCATCTGTAAGCAGCAGAACTAGATGTAAAATTTCCTTGGTTTATAATGGCCACCACTTGTCTGTAATTAGTACAAAAAAAGCTCAGAGAAACTCAGAAGACCTTTTTTTTTATTCATTTCTGTAAATCATATTCATAGGGGTAATCTCAGTTTAGGTGCAGTTAGATTAATTCAGTATGATTTCCTATTTAAATGCTATTCAGTATCAGATAGGAACTTAGTCATCTATCTGAAAGCTTTGTTGTCCTGTTAAGCTTGATTCTGAATTCTTTAGGACCTCATAAGTGACATTAGGACTTCTAATACTATACTGGGGTGGGAAAGCACTTTGCAAAGTTAAAAAATTTGCTTTAAAAATGAAATTTAGGTATGTATACCAAGACTGTAAAGAACATAAATGTGACTAATTAATTTTGTGTGATTTATTAAATTAATAACTGTCAAGGAACTTCTCAAACCAAAGAAATGCAGGAAAATCATAAAATACAGTAGTCACTAGTTTTCAAAGAGGAAAAAAAAGCACAATACAATTTTTGTATAGAGATAGATACAAATGCAGAACTGAATGCTGGAAGCTTCCTATACGCTTACCTACATAGCTACTTCAAAGTAAAAAGGCAAAATTCTCCAGGTGCATGGTTATGCCACATATGCTGCAGAAATTCCCCAGTCCTGACGCGGCTGAGTGTCCGATTAGGATCCTGAAACTGTATTTCACAGTATGAGTACTGGGCTTTAAGCATTTCAGAAAGAGATGCAAAACTTTCCCTGTTGGGAGTTTCATGCTGGGGATCTCAGAGCTAGGTTCTTTAGTGATTGTATCCCAGAGACCATGCACTTACTCTTTTTTTGCAGTGACAATAATGACAGTCAGCTATATAACAGCTTCAGCATTGCCCAAAACCAATATGCAGGAGAAGAATGATGCAACTTATTCAGTTATAGTAAATAAAATAAAATGTGAAGAAGAGAGTTAACATAAAGCTGTGTGGCACCTCTCTATATCTCAGATTATGAAAGAAAGTGGTAAGTAGTTGAAAACTTTTACTTGTTTCTATAAACTACATTCTTTATTTTCCTTATGGGTGGAGGGCAGTGAGAAAGGAGAGCTACTGACCTTCTGCACACATTAGCACACTGCAAGACTTTGTGTATATAATTGGCTGAATACGAACCTCCAGCATTATTCTAAATGTCACAGGCCTTATAATCTGAATTAAGTACCTTAAGGCTGAATTGTTCATCACTGAAATACAAAATAAGCCCTTGGGAGTTGCAAGCATGTGATTCTGTTGCTAAAAATGTAAAACAGAAGGCATATTAGAAGGGCTCATACATAATAATGCATAAAGGACAACATAGTCAATTTAAACTAAATTTCTGCATTAAATAGCTAATTGTAATGAAGTTATGTCAGATAAAAGTGATTGCATATAAATAATGCTATATGTTCAATATTTATTATTCATGTTTGACATATGCATACTGAAAGACTAATTGTACATTCTACTCCCCTGTGGCAACATCTAAAAGTGTTATAAATTAATAACTCACAAATTGTCTTACAAATTAAAAGCAATCATACACGTTAGTCTCTTGACTTATAGCTGGACTTTGCAGGCTCTATACATTGTCAGTTATGATAATCCTCAGTAAGTCTTTCTGCTTAATTACAAACCCTCTTGTATGCATATGATTTAATAATTCATGCAAACTACCATGTTGTTTGTTGTGATAAAATTTTTATCTGTGCACACTGGGAACAGATGAGGAGTAGTATTAGTGCTCAGTTTATTCTTTCGCAATAGTTCATGACATTTACATTGGTCTCCTGTGATCATTAATATGCCAATCCAACAGTTATTTTCAACCATCCTTTTGGATGATTGGCACACTCTCTGTAAAAACCTTTTTCATAAATTGAAGCCAGCATTATCCCAACGCTTTGCTGGATGGTATTGAATTTGTGATGAAGTCCAATTTATTGGTCAGCTGCTTACAGATACTCTTTGTTTATTCCTTGCTAGATGACAGTCTTAGGATCCAACATCAAAACTGGTATATTTTGGGTACTGATGCTCAATAAATGGTCTTTATCATACAAATACAGGAGGAATACATTAAGTGCTAAGCAAAAAGATGAAGACCAGTTGATTTATTCAGTCTGGCTTCTTTTTTTGTTGGAAGGAGTTTCTATTCCAAAAACTTTGAACGGAATCAGGCTCTCCTCCTTTGCAGAAAAAAAAAAAAAATATGCCTTTTACATTTGTTTATTGTGGAATCTATTTTTTAAAAGTCAAATCATATACAAATGTGTCTGTTTCTTAATATCCCCAGTCTAAGAAAGCCAATAGGTACTTGGAATATGAATAGCTGGGAAGCTAGGAAAACTAATCAAAGCAAGAGTGCATGTGCATGGGTATGTGTGTTCTATATGGAGGACTGGCATCTGCATAAGAAGAAAACCCACAAAGAAATATATACACAAAAAAATGTGTTCATGAACCATACCTACACACTTAATAGTAGCATAATACAGGTAATATGTTAAATAGTAGACCAATAACTGGGAGGGTAGAGAAAGAAATTAAAGCCACTAAGATAACCTTCAATTTAATAGAAGGCTAAGATATTTTTTTCTGAGTCAATACAGACTTTTTTTTTTAATCTTGTGAATTCCATAACATACCAGTGGAGAGAAGAAAAATGATGAATTTGTGGGAAAAAGTATTATAGCATAATATGGTACAGTAATAATAAGACTGAAGATATGGGCTGTAACCTGTTAATATTTCTGTCACATTAGCAGCTAATTTTTGGACCCAAAATATATAACATTACGGAAATTACAAAACTTCCACTGAAGTCTGCTAGCCCTCAGTGAACCTCATTCAAGAAAGACTAGAAGGTCATTATCATAAATTATCCTTAAAACAGAAGAGTGTCATTGTATGGTAGAAGAAGTCTCTGCAAGTGAACTGGGGGTTTTTGTTGTTATTGTTATTGTTCTTAGTTTTTTTCTGTGTGCAGAGTATAATGTAGTGCCGTGGTATCATAATGAAGCAGCACATTGTCAAGAATGGGTGATTTAGATCGCTTAAAGAACCACTATCAAAGGTATTAGCAAAAGTCTTTATAATATGATGTAAAAGTTGTAAAAGTGTGACTTAACAAGGTTCAACGGCAAGGTTCACTCTATTACTGTAAGGCACAATCATTTGAACAATGATTCAAAACTACCAAGAAACAAATCAACGTTACCAAGACACAAATCAAAGTTACCAAGACAAAATCAAAGTTACCAAGTCACAAATCAAAGTTACCAAGTCACAAATCAAAGTTACCAAGGCACAAATTAAAACTGCCAAGACAAAATCAAAGTTACCAAATCACAAATCAAAGTTGCCATACCACAAGGTTTACGCAATATCAGTTGCTTACCAAAGATCTGCCATTGGTACAAGGTCTCTCTGCCTTGAGGAGCAACCTTGAGAGGCATCCCAGCTCAAGGGGAGATCACCTCCATGCAGCCATGCTGCCTAGGAGGGAGAGCTCAAAGAAGGCTCACTTAGGCTGTCATTTATGGAATAAAGTGGTTGGCTTGTAGTCAAATCACATGTGATGGGAAAGGTATGCATGAGACTCCTTGTACCCACAACTTTCTTTGTTCCTTGTGTTGTGGTTTAACCGCAGCCAGCAACTAAGTCCCACACAGCCGCTCGCTCACTCCCCCCACGGTGGGATGGGGGAGAGAATCGGAAGGGTAAAAGTGAGAAAACTCACGGGTTGAAATAAAGACAGTTTAATAGGGAAAGCAAAAGCCACACGCAAGCAAAGCAAAACAAGGAATTCATTCACTCCTTCCCATCGGCAGGCAGGTGTTCAGCCATCTCCAGGAAAGCAGGGCTCCATCGCACGTAACAGTTACTTGGGAAGACAAACGCCATCACTCCAAACGTCCCCCCTTCCTTCTTCTTCCCCCAGCTTTATATACTGAGTATGACGTCACATGGTATGGAATACCCCATTGGCCAGTTGGGCTAGCTGTCCCGGCTATGCTCCCTCCCAGCTTCTTGTGCACCTGGCGGAACATGGGAAGCTGAAAAGTGCTTGACTAGTAGACTACTTGTCAACAACTAAAAACATCAGTGTGTTATCAACATTCTTCTCATACTAAATCCAAAACATAGCACTATACCAACTACTAGGAAAAAAAATTAACTCTATCCCAGCTGAAACCAGGACACCTTGATAAATGAGTCTTGGAAAAGCCACCCACTATTCATATGTTAATCGCATGATTGGTGTTCCAAGCTCATATGCATCAATGTTCACTCTGTCACCCTGCTCCTTTGTGGATTTTCAGAGAACAGATTGAAACTAGAGGAGTTCTTGGCCTGTTAACGGCTTAGGCCTTTACCTCCTTTGGAGCCTGTACCAAACTACCGCTAGTTTGGTTAAGGGGTCAAGTGCATCCGTCACACACACGGATAAAATAAATTGTTCACTAGCCAAAATGCAAATAAATAGATGCCAAACTTAAGCTCAGATGAACCATTACAAGAATGACTCATTTGTGCAAACTAAAGCAAACACTTTATTTCCAAAAGTGAAATCTGAGTTTCATTTGAAAATATTGTCACTAACAGATTTCTCCTGACTGTCCTTACTGAAGTGGAAAGAGAAGATAATAATTTAAATATGAAATGAGGGGAAATACCACTCTTTTCTACCCTCTGGAAAACTCAGGTTGTCTCTATCATACATCTGTTCAATAGATCTCAGGTAGATGAGTTGCAGAGGAGCTCAGTGACAGAAGAATTATTTTTTATCTGCCTGAAACACAAAATCATGGATGAAGGCCAGAGAAGAGGTCACCTCTTTCCTTCCTTCTTTCCTTCCTTCCTTCCTTCTTTCCTTCCTTCCTTCCTTCCTTCYTTCTTTCCTTCCTTCCTTCTTTCCTCCTTTCTTCCTTTCTTCCTTTCTTCCTTTCTTTCCTCTTTCTTTCTTCTGCTTTTCCATCTTTTCTTTCTGTCTTTTCAGTCTTTCTGTCTTTTAGTCTGCCTGGGGATAAGAGATAAGTTCTGAAGAAGAAAACTGGCTAGTCATGGTTAGGCAAATAGGACTTAACCTGAAAGAAGCACCTGCTTAGTTAGTGAGGCTATGAAATGACACTTGAATTCTGTGACAATAAGAAGCAATGATTATAAAGGCAAAGAAAGTACTTCCATCATTTAGAAATATGCTAGTAGGCAAATGTTAAAATTTAGTGAGGAAAATGAAATAAAAAATAGATTAGATGCATAAAAATAAGAAAACTAAGAAAAAAAGCTTAGAAATTTGTCAGAATTGTAGTACTTTCTTATTAAAATTTATTTGCTTATATAAACTATGAGAATTAGGTTAATGTTAAAGCGTATAGGAAAACTCAAGTTCTAAAGGCATTTAAGCATGCGCTGTTATTTAACCTGAGAGAGAAAATTAAGAGGCCTGCCCAGGCCAATCAAAAGTGCTAGATGGATCAAGCAGCTACTTTCCAGTGTAGTGGATTTAGATTCAACAGTAGCGGAGTTTTAGATGAGCTCTGTTTACACAAGCCAGGGAAGCAGGGAAAATATCACAGAAAACAGAAGCTAAAAAAAGTGTAAAAGTTTCTGGATTGTAATGTATTTTCCAACTCAGTAAATTAGTTTAGATATTAATTTTTATATGTTTGGTAAATCTATGGTCTGTTTTTGCCGACAGATGGTACCATTGAACACAGTTCATAAATTTCCCAGGAGCAGAGGAAACTTGCCATTTAAGAACCAGTAGAAAATAGCAAGTTGACATTCTAAAGCGAGTTAGAGGTCTAAGGTTACAACTGAGAATTAGAAACACCAAAATATCATCTCATGTATCCCTTCTACCCATAACGTATAAATTTCTGTATCTGTTACTGCTGAAAGATGCTTAGTTTGCTGTAGATATCTAATGTTGGCTACACCAGTATTACCACAAGCAATATAGTCTGGTTTTGGTTTGAGGTTGGACATGGGAGGTGAGATGCTCCTGATTCTCATCAATACCTGACTGGTGGGCCTGGTTCCAGGTAAAAGTTTGGGATAGAAAAAGCTAATTGTCTGTTGTCTACTTGAATGACTGCAAAGGAGGAAAGGGATAAAACCAGGCTCACTAGAGATAAGCCTGGGGGCAGAACACCAAAGTTTGAGGGACGGTGTGCTAGCGAGGTCCTTCGGTCTGCCGTCTCAGTGGAGGTAGGGGATGGAGATCCAYGCGGCAGCAAAGACGTGAGGGTTATTGATGTATTAGAAACCACGGAAGTGCCTGAGAATGGTCACATAGGAGTTAGGGCTTCTCCCCCTCAAAAAGGTGGTGGGATCAATAGCCCAACTGAAGCGCATCTACACCAATGTATGCAGCATGGGCGACAAACAGGAGGAGCTGGAAGGCTTTGTGCAGCAGGAAAACTATTATATAGTTGCCATCACGGAAGCATGGTGGGATGACTCGCACAACTGGAGTGCTGCAACGGATGGCTATAAACTCTTCAGAAGGGATAGGCAAGGAAGGAGAGGCGGTGGGGTAGCCCTGTATGTCAGGGAGTGTTTTGACTGTCTAGAGCTTGATGATGGTGACGATAGGGTTGAGTGTTTATGGGTAAGAATCAGGGGGAAGGCCAACAAGGCAGATATCATGGTGGGAGTCTGTTATAGACCACCCAACCAGGATGAAAAGGCAGACAAAATATTCTATAAGCAGCTGGGAGAAGTCTCACAATCGCTAGCCCTTGTTCTCGTGAGGGACTTCAACTTACCAGATGTCTGCTGGAAATACAATACAGCAGAGAGGAAACAGTCTAGGAGGTTCCTGGAGTGTGTGGAAGATAACTTCCTGACACAGCTGATGAGTGAGACAGCTAGGGAAGGCACCCCGCTGGACCTGTTGTTTGTGAACAAAGAAGGACTTGTGGGTGATGTGATGGTTGGAGGCCATCTTGGGCATAGCGATCGCGAAATGATAGAGTTTTTGATTCCTGGAGAAGGAGGGGGTTCAGCAGAACTGCTACCTTGGACTTCCGGAGGGCAGACTTTGGCCTGTTTAGGAGCCTGGTTGACAGAGTCCCTTGGGAGGCAGTCCTGAAGGGCAAAGGAGTCCAGGAAGGCAGGACGTTCTTCAAGAAGGAAATCTTAAAGGTGCAGGAGCAGGCCATCCCCATGTGCTGAAAGACGAGCCGGCAGGGAAGATGACCGGCCTGGCTGAACAGAGAGCTTTGGCTGGAACTCAGGAAAAAACCCAAGAGTTTATGACCTTTGGGAGAAGGGGCAGGCAACTCAGGAGGACTATAAGGATGTCATGAGGTTATGCAGGGAGAAAATTAGAAGGGCCAAAGCCTAGTTAGAACTTAACCTGGCTACTGCCATAAAAGACAATAAAAAATGTTTCTATAAATACATTAGCAACAAAAGGAGGGCTAAGGAGAATCTCCATCCTTTATTGGATGTGGGGGTGTCACGTCCCGCCTGTGCGGGAGAGGTGACTCAGATTCGCAAATTCCCTTGGTATGGATTAAGGTGAAACGATACTCATGGTCTGTACATAAGCAAAGACTTTTACTCTATAGCTAGGCTCATTGATAAATAATTGGATATCAGAAAAACTTGCCGCTCGCCACTGATGTGGGAGTTTATGAAATAATTGGGTAGCAGAAAAGCCTGTTGCTCACCACCGCTGTGGGAGTTTATGCCTTGCGTTACTTACTAGGAAAAGGTAAAAGAATAAAAGAAAGAAAGAAGGAGAGAGTGAGAGAAAGAAAGAGAGAGGAAGAGATCACTGGTCCAGGTTCCAGCCTTGGTCCAGCCAATGGGGGGTCTCTGGTCTGCAGGAGCGCTCCTTCAAAAGTTCCCGAAATGAGTYCCAAGTCCCCAGATCGAAAGTCGAAAGAGAGAAAGAACCTATTCCCCTCCTTGCCTTCCCCTTTGATGCCCGCCGTTCACTTCAAACTGCCCCTCTGCTATGGGGCTAGTTTCGTAGTTCACTTCTATTGGTTCTTATATGTCTTGTCTTCACTTAAAGCCACAGTGTCCTTTCTTTTTACTGCGCATATTCAGTGGGGAAGGGGCTTTGTTGGGTAGGGGGCTTTTCCTGCTGGTGGGTGGATTTTTTAGTATGCTAATTAGGATAGTTCACTTGTAGTTCAAGTAGTTGTTTCTTTGGTTTTATCAGTCGTTCTTGTTTTCTTAACACTTATCTGGATACTCCCTTATTTGGCCAACTTATGGTGTCATCGTATTTCTTCTCCCAAGGCCAGACCCAATTAACTCTCTACAGAGGAGCCTTCCTGGGATTCACCATCCCTCAGTCTTGTGAGTGTTTGAGACATTCTTCAGACAGGCTCAGGGGATCTCCACCCCCTGCTCCCTTATCRRGTTTTGTCTCCTGTYGCTGGAAAACAGGTCTGTGTTCCAGTGGGTTACAAGTTGGCCTTGGTGTTAGCTGCCAGTTGGTCTCTTACAGGGGGAAACATAGTGACAAAGGATGAGGAAAAGGCCGAGGTACTTAATGCCTTCTTTGCCTCAGTCTTTAATACTAGGACCAGTTGTTCTCAGGGTACCCAACCCCCTGAGCTGGAAGACAGGGACAGGGAGCAGAATGAAGCCCCCATAATCCAAGGGGAAATGGTTAGCGAGCTGCTACACCACTTAGACACACACAAGTCTATGGGGCCAGATGGGATCCACCCAAGGGTACTGAGGGAGCTGGCGGAAGTGCTCACCAAGCCACTTTCAATCCTTTATCAGCAGTCCTGGCTAACCAGGGAGGTCCCAGCTGACTGGAGGTTAGCAGATGTGATGCCCATCTACAAGAAGGGCCAGAAGGAGGATCYRGGGAASTACAGGCCTGTCAGYCTGACCTTGGTGCCGGGGAAGGTTATGGAGCAGATCATCTTGAGTGCCATCACATGGCACGTACAGGACAACCAGGTGATCAGGCCCAGTCAGCATGGGTTTATGAAAGGCAGGTCCTGCTTGACTAAACTGATCTCCTTCTATGACAAGGTGACCCACTTAGTGCATGAGAGAAACGCTGTGGATGTTGTCTACCTGGACTTCAGTAAAGCCTTTGACACCATTTCCCACAGCATTCTCCTGGAGAAACTGGCTGCTCATGGCTTGGATGGGCGTACTCTTTGCTGGGTAAAAAACTGGCTGGACGGCTGGGCCCAAAGGGTTGTGGTGAATGGAGTGAAATCCAGTTGGTAGCCAGTCACAAGTGGTGTTCCCCAGGGCTCAGTATTGGGGCCAGTTCTGTTTGCTATCTTTATCAATGATCTGGATGAGGGGATTGAGTGCTCCCTCAGTAAGTTTGCAGATGACACCAAGTTGGGTGGGAGTGTTGATCTGCTTGAGGGTAGGAAGGCTCTGCAGAGGGACCTGGACAGGCTGGATCGATGGGCCGGGGCCAGTTGTATGAGGTTCAACAAGGCTAAGTGCCGGGTCCTGCACTTGGGTCACAACAACCCCATGCAACGCTACAGGCTTGGGGAAGAGTGGCTGGAAAGCTGCCTGTCGGAAAAGGACCTGGGATGCTGGTTGACAGCTGGCTGAATATGAGCTGGCAGAGTGCCCAGGTGGCCAAGAAGGCCAATAGCAGCCTGGCTTGTACCAGAAAGAGTGTGGCCAGCAGGAGTAGGGAAGTGATCGTCCCCCTGTACTCGGCACTGGTGAGGCCACATCTCGACTATTGTGTTCAGTTTTGGGCCCCTCACTAAAAGAAAGATATTGAGGTGCTGGAGCGTGTCCAAAGAAGGGCAACGAAGCTGGTGAAGGGTCTGGAGAACAAGTCTTATGAGGAGCGGCTGAGGGAACTTGTGTAGTTTAGCCTGGAGAAGAGGAGGCTCAGGGGAGGCCTTATCGCTCTCTACAACTACCTGAAAGGAGGTTGTAGCGAGGTGGGTGTCGGTCTCTTCTCCCAAGTAACAAGTGATAGGACAAGAGGGAATGGCCTCAAGTTGTGCCAAGGGAGGTTTAGATTGGATATTAGGAAAAATTTCTTCAACCGAAAGGGTTGTCAAGCATTAGAAGAGGCTGCCCAGGGAAGTGGTGGAGTCACCATCCCTGGAGGCATTTAAAAGATGTGTAGATGTGGCACTTAGGGACACAGTTTAGTGGTGGACTTGGCAGTGTTAGGTTAATGGTTGGACTTGATGTTCTTAAAGGTCTTTTCCAACCCAAATGATTCTATGATTCTATGATTCTATGACAATAAAGACCGCTTGGGTGAATGCATCCAGAAGTCCCTTTAATCTTTGTAGTGTAAGGAGCTTTACCAGGTTAAAATTTGTTTCAGGGAAAAAGTGGGGCAGGAAAAAAATATTCTTAAATATAACTCTTTCTTTCTTTTTAATCTTTTCCAGAAACTTTCACAGGAGTGCATTTTGGACTGAAGTAGGTGGGTGTCGTGGTTTAACCTGGCAGGCAGCTAAATGCCACACAGCCGCTCACTCACTCCCTGCCGGTACGATGGGGGAGAGAATCGGAAGAGTAAAAGTGAGAAAACTCATGGGTTGAGATAAAGACAGTTTAATAGGGAAAGCAAAAGCCGCGCACACAAGCAAAGCAAAACAAGGAATTCMTTCACTCCTTCCCATAGGCAGGCAGGTGTTCGGCCACCTCCAGGAAAGCAGGGCTCCATCACATGTAACGGTTACTTGGGAAGACAAATGCCATAACTCCAAACGTCCCCTCTTCCTTCTTCTTCCCCCAGCTTTATATGCTGAGCATGACATCTTAGGGTATGGAGTATCCCTTTGGTCAGTTGGGATCAACTGTCCTGGCTGTGTCCCTCCCAACTTCTTGTGCACCCCCAGCTTACTGGCTGGTGGGGTGGTGTGAGAAGCAGCAAAGGCCTTGACTCTGTGTAAGCACTGCTCAGCAGTAACAAAAACATCCCTGTGTTATCAACACTGTTTCCAGCACAAATCCAAAACATAGCCCCATACTAGCTACTATGAAGAAAATTAACTCTATCCCAGCCAAAACCAGCACAGTGTGTTACTTTTCCAACTTCCTGTTCAACTGAAATGAATTTTTACTTAATTTTTGCCTAGACCTAGTTCTGATACTCCAACATACCCTTGGTATGAGATTGGTAGAAAAAGTATTTGAACTTCATTTGGTCTTGAAAGAGGCTATTAATGTTCTACTTATTAACAAATGGTTCAAGCCTCTGTTATTTTATTGTTTAATGGCAAACCGCCTATAGAAAAATAGAAATCCAATGGAAAGAGAGTAGTCCTAGGTTACATCCTGATTTCCCCAGCAATGGCCAAAAAGTTTTATTTCAGTCTCTTGATTTTAACTCTGATTACTTTTAGAAACCACCTGGCGAGCATGCTTGCATTCTAAGACAAAAATGAAACTTACTCTACCCAGCCTAAGGCAAACTCCACTGGATCGTCTCCACTGGAGGCTGCAAAAGAAAGAAGAAATTATTAGGGCAGCTGCAAACAACAGTAAATTCAAACAGGTCAAAGACCTAAAGCCTAAAACCTTGATGCTTCTTAACATGGACATGAGCAGTAAGGGGAATATAGCTAACAAGGCTAATAAATCTAATAAGAATAAGAATAATTTCATGGTTAAAACTGCGGTTGATGTCAGCTAGCACCCTGACTGGTAGACTCAGTAAACAAGCCAAGGATTTGAGGTCTGAGCTACATAAAGTATGCTGGTCTCAGTGGCCATTTTAAACTTTCAGATGGTTTGGATCAAACCCTCTATAGTTATGGAAACCATTGCACTTTCATTGTGTCTTCAGTTTGGGGCCGAGTCACTTTCTCAGCATTGAGAAACATTTGTTGCCAGACTTGACTGATTCCAGTAATCAAACAGCATTTTAATCTTTATTATTTCAGCATTGTTTTAATCCTATTTTTTATTTTTATAATGAGAAGATAACTTCAATAAGAAATCTTTGATGTTGCCTATTCCGTGAGACTGTTCTACAGATGGATTTTCACATACTTTATGCTAGGAAGTCTTTTCTGCATCCCTTGCTTGTTCTTTCCCAATAACTTAAGGACATATATTTTAAACATATTTCAATCAGTTTCAGTTGCTGTCAGGGCTGAGTATGATGTGTAGATGGTGAATGACACGCCAGAGTGGTTCATGACTGGTGGTTCTGGCTTCAGAACCTGAATTCTGAGGTCCTAGTGAAATATGTATACTATATTATCTTTCCCTCCCTTTCTGGCCACATGACTGGATTACTGAAGCTCTTGTGCAGATTTTGCTGGCAATTCTTTTGGTGTTATTGAATGCAGCAATGCACTGATATGCAGTTATTATGTGTTATGGTTTTATGATCTCTTTGTGATTAGTTTTGCAACTGTGGATTTTCTGGCCTGCCTTTTGAGATATACTCACAGAGAAAAAATACCTTTTTTTATCTGGGAGATACATTTCACTGACCCAGTGAGCAATTCTGCAATAGTTGCATAGCTACTGATACGATTTTTTGTCTTTTGGTTTCTTCTCTGTCGACGCTCATTGTTGGTGTGAAAACTCATTTCTCCTTAATGGGGAGCACAACTCATCTGGGTCCCTTGATTACAAAGAGGACGGTGAGGATCTGATCTTTATATTTTCAGGAAGAAAGCTATAGCAGGTATTGCACCATAACAGACATTTTGGAGGCTAATATCTTTAACAAATACATAAAAAATTCCAGTATCATTTGCCTTTTTCTTTCTAAAATTTTTCATCAGGGCAGGTAGAGTTCAGGATCCTGCAGGGGTAGATGTACCACAAGATGGGTAACAGAGGCAACAGCTGGTAATTCATGGGGGAGCTCCACAGAAATTGTTACAGAGAGCGGGAGTGGGCTGATCATTCCTATTAGAGCTGTTCAGAGTGCCCTTCTCTTTGTGGTTTCTTTTTTCCTGCCCTCAGGACAAGCTACCAAAACTTTCTCTCTCCATAGCAGGGCACAGCAGAGATGCCCAGTCTGACAGTAAATCAGTCTGGTCCCTGTGGCTGCGGCTGGGACCATGATCAGGTCCACTGAGGACACTTTATAGAACATTTGCTTTTAGTATATCTAAGTAGTGTTTACTCAGAAAGTCTCACTTGAATGGCTTAGGATCCAAAGGCATTTCAAGAGCTCCAGCTTGTCTTTCTTATTTTATTCTGTTACCATTTGTCCCAAGTTAAATCATAACTATCACCTCTCAGATGTAAATTCAGAAAGAAAATGAGTACACAAATGATAGAGCGATAGTACTCTGCTTATTCTGTTACTGAATTTCTAAATCAAGGTCCTTAGAAGAAGTTCTACATGCTGACATGGGATTTATCTTGAGTGGATAGCTTTTGACCTTGTAGTCTGTTGTCTTGATCCGAAATTACACCTCACTCATCACTTTCAGTGTCAAAAGATATATCAGTATTCACAGCAGCAGCAGATTCCTCAGAGGAAAGGAATCTATCCATTTACTTTAAACATTGTCAATTATTCTTATCCTCTGTATTTAGGCTTTATCATCAGTTGCTAATAGTATTTCCAAATGCACTGTATGAAAAATGAAATCCAGAAGTATAAATGCGAAGTGAAAAGTAGATCATATGTAAAGGCTCGCTTTTCAAATTAGAAATCAAAGAATCTCATTATAGACCATGTATGTGTTTTTTGGTTTTGTTTTTTGTTTTTTGTTTTTTGGGGTTTGTCCTTTCTATTGAAAATAGAACTCCATCAGCAGGTCTTTAATTCCTTTTGGGTTTAGTGATGTTGTCAAAATTGCCTTCTTACTGTAGGTAGTGAGACTTTAGAATTATTTTGGTGTTGTGCCCCAAAAAATGGTTACTGTTGAAATAGTTTTTCATCAGAATGATTTAAAAATCATAATTTAATTAAAGTACATAAGAAAATTTCTCTTGCGGTGCTGTATTGAAGACCAAGAAGATTAAAAGCAAGGCCATTCTACCAGTCTATAAAGAACTGTGTCCCTCCATACCATTTCCAGCAACCACCAACACTTGCCACTACTAATTTACCACTGATTATTGTAATGACATACAAAAATGTGATCAAAGACAGTCACAGATATTTTCCCCAGTTCATATACCTCCAAACTACTGAATTGTTGCATTAACACCATGATATTTTTCTCACCCTTGAAAGGTTGAGAGCCTGGAGGCTGAGAGGTTCAGCTCATTAGCCTGCTAAAGACAAAACCACATAAATTTCTCCCAAATAATGTCTTATTGTCTCCAAATACTGCTAAAAAATAAAAAGGATTTTACTTTCAGCTTCAGTTTTGAGTTTAGAAACCTTGATGTTTTCAGTATGCATGTTTAACACTCAGAACTTTTTCTAGTCAGCCTTGATTTGATCTAGATAGTGCAGATTTACTTTCTCTTTGCATTTCTAAGACTTGTTAAAATAAGTGAAGATGATTTTTTAAGACAGTTTGGTAACAAGTGTAACGATAAAATGTCATGCATTTATGACTGTCAGATTCTTCTGCTCTCTTATAAGATATTCGATTGGTTAAAATCAAAATAGAATATAGCATAGAGAGATACACCAAATATTTATTCCACCCTGAAATTTTGACCATAGATATTAGACGCTGTAAGAAAGTATATCAGGAAGCTTGCTTTACAAAGTTTAGTTGGCCTTAGGAGAAATAGAAGCTTTAGGGAACAGCAAGAGGTAAAATGAGAAATGGTCACACCCAGGATTTTGTATGCTCCCCTCATGGACTGTATGAATGTTTATGTTCATGCTCTGCCTTCACAGACTGTTCTAATTGAATAGGAATAGTACTAGATAGCTTATGCATTGTATGGATCTTAATTTTTTTAACCCTTCCTATTAACTGTAAGATAATATTCTTCTCTAAACTGTTCCTTGTAGTTTTGTCAATCACAAATCGATTACATGTGATATCTGTAACCCAAAAACTTTTATTTTCCCTGAATATTAAAATTACCAGTAAAGAAAAGCAAAATGCTTTTGTTAATTATCTTCAAAATTCATTATTTTAATTCTTATAAATTATGTAGTGTAGTGACTAGCATAATTTTATCTGAAAAACATTAATCCAAATCATAATCATCAGTTTTAGTGGAAGAAAAGTTTCAGTCTTGCTGCTAATTTTCTGCACATCTCTTTGCAGTTATTATAGGCTGAAGGATAACACCACGACATGGAGATGAGTTCTAGAACCGTTTCATATAACAAAAATGATCACAATTACAAACACTGTTTTTAATAAGTAGTAGGAATTTTACTGTTTTCTTCATTAAAAATTACTTTAAATCACAAGAATATTTGAAACTGTAGGAATTTTCAAGAATGTTTGTCATTGTCCTAACACAGTTCCCTTTGAAGAACCTGTTTGTAAAAAAATCAATGAGGTTAAGAGAAGAAAATTTCAGTTAATGCTAGCTGTTCTTTTATATTCATCTTATTTATTTATAACATTCTGCAATTTATTACTGTAAGTAATTCATTAAAATGATCAGGGTTCTCCAATTACATAACCTTTTGTAAGGATGCTGTCCTAGTTCTGTAGACACAAGAGGTTTAAATAGATTAAGCCTACAGATTGTGAAGGAAAATTGTTCAAACTCATATAAAGATTATTTCTATTATCATAATTCTCTTTCAAGTATTCTGCAGGTTAGTGCAATAAGTAGGTCTAACATGAAATTTAAAACATTTTTTGCATGTTGATTATACTCACCCAGCTCTCATTGACTCAAAGCCATGAAAAGGATCAAGATGTTTTTTTAAGGGAAGAATTACCATAGACATAAGGTTAAGAACTACTTTTTACATCTTAAAGAGCACAAAATTAAGAGAATATTCTACAGTTTAACTAAGATGGAGGAGATAATTACATGGCAACTCCTATTTGTACATCCCAAAATCTGTTTGTGAAACTGAACCCTTCTGATTCAGATTTCTCTCCCTTTTCAAAAGACCTACTTTCAAAATACCTATTAATTTCAATAAAGACAAAATTAAAACACCTCTGTGTACATTTGACCTGAAAAGAAGTGTTATAAACTCAGTGTAAGTTTGTTCTAGTTTTCTAAAGTCACATTTAATACAATACAATATGATTTCTATTACGTAGCCATAAAACCCTTTGCATGGTAATTAAGAATTTTATGTTTTTACAAGCAAAGACTTTTTGTTTTTTTAACTTATCATTTTTATATCACGTTCACAATACCTTGTAGGACATTTGGACACACAGATTTGTAGCTAAATGCTTTGAGAACTTGGTAGTGATGGAAAAATATATACAGATTTTACTATCTGACTTAACAATGTGGAAGTCTATAATAATCAGTTCGGGAAGGACAGAACTTGAAAAAAATATGTATGATCACCTACAACTATGCATTCATATCTGTGTACATCTGTAAATTCTTATTTCTTGTATACATTATAGCTCTCCTCAGCTTTTCCTTAGTTTAAATGTCATCACACCTCTTTATCACAACATTTTTTCTTACAATGTACTTTGTTTCTCCATCTCCATTTTCGGTGTTTTTCTATACTTAAATCTTGCTGTGTCATTCTAAAACACTTTTTAACCACTGTTATTCTAATATTTCTATCAGATTGAAAATGTCAGGTTCATACCCATCCTACCGTGCTCTGTCACGCTACCCGCTTCATCCAATTCTCAGTGCAATCTGTCCAGCCTAACTCTGATTGTAAATGCCACCTCACATCTAATTGTATGTTACATACATACAAATCACCCTGTTCACAAGAAGATTAAAAAAAGAAGATAACCTGAAAACAGTTTTGTGTTTAATCAGAGATAGATCCATAAATAGTAGGAAAGAATGCAGCATAAATTATTTTTATATACAATCTGCTTGGAAAGCGGCTATGAACAATAACAGATAACCAGATCGGACTTTGAACCGTAATACTGACCCCGACACCAAGGCATTTTGATGCTTATTATGTGCTTGCTACTTGCTGCCTGTCATTTTTATTTAGATTGCAAGCTCTCTGAGGCAGACTTTGTCCCAATCTTTGTATGACATAGATCAAATCAAGCTCTCTATTTCTTCTGGCTGCTCTAAATATGGATCCTAGAAGCAGTTACCAGTTGACCCACATCTGGCCTCCTAGATTAGTTTCAACCCTTTTTTCAAAAGCTGAGTTAAATAGGAAAAACAAGTGTACAGTGTGACAGAAGCAGTCCACCATATCCAGCTAATTGTATGTTATATTATATTATATGGTTTATATTATATTAAATTTTGCATAATTTTAAAAACTAAATCAGATTTTTTACAAACTACTTAAATGTATCTCTACAGGCTATCTTTTCTGTACCTTTTTTCTGATATCATCACATAATAAGTATTCTGTGTCCTTTTATAAAATTTTTGTATACCTTCAGACATCAAAGAAACGGGAAGCAGTATCAGTGGAATTATATTTCAAAGTTCAGTTTGAATCAACAGCCATTTAATAACCAATATTTAGAACTAAAACTGCCTCTCGGTCACTATTTCTTAAATATCTATATTGGTAAATATGTAGATTTTGTAATGATATTCCAGGTTGGACTATCCTGTCTACATATGTCTGTATCTTAGCATGCTCCCAGACAAGTCCAGATGCATCTTTACATGAGTCAGAAATGTGCCCTTGTGTCAAAGAAGACGAAGGGTATCCTGGGCTGCATTAAAGTATTGCCAGCAGGTCAAGGGAGGTGATCTTTACCCTTTACTCAAGACTGGTGAGGCCACACCTGGAGTGCTGTGTCCAGTTCTGGGCTCCCCAGTACAAGAAAAACATGGACATACTGGAAAGAGTCCAACAAAGGGCCAGGAAGATGATGAAGGGACTGGAAGATCTCTGATATGAGGAAAGGCTGAGAGAGCTGGGACTGTTCAGCCTGGAGAGGAGAAGGCTCAGGGAGGTATCTTATCAATGAATATAAATATCTGAAGGGAGGGTACAAAGTGGACAGAGCCAGGCTCTTTCCAGTGGTACCCAGTGACAGGACCAGAGGCAACAGGCATAAACTGAAACACAGGAGGTTCCTGCTGAACGTCAGGAAACATTTTTTTCTGTGCCCAGATTGCCCAGAGATGTCGTGGAGTCTCCATCCTTGGAGACATTCAAGAGCTGTCTGGACATGGTCCAGGGCAACCAGTCTAGGTGTCCCTGTTCAAACAGGGGGTTTGGATGAGGTGATCTCCAGAAGTCCCTTCCAACCTCAGCCATTCTGTGATTCTCTGATTCTGTGACATCTGACATGTCCTTTTGGTCTGTTGCTGGGATAAATAAACAAGCTGCTTGAGAGATGAAGAAAAGTGTTTTGCCAGCATCCTCTTAGGAAATATTTTGGGGATTAAAAGCCTAGCTTTAAAGAAAAATGAGAGGTTTTCTCTAACAGGTCAGCCAGAATTTGTTCTGAAAACTTAACTCATAACAATAATCCAACACTTTCAGAAATATTTGTGAGACATAGCTAAATCTTGCTAACTTATATAAGTTTATACATTTCCCTATTATCAAGATTATGGAGCAGGTTATGATTAATGAAACATTCATGTTAATGAAAAAACTTATAGAGACACTGTTTTGGTCAATAAAATAATTCTATTTTATACTACCTGAGGATTTGACCCTGAAATGGATCAGATGCGTCATACCATTTTTTTCAACATTTTTCACAATATAATTCAGTGGGGTAATTTAATTTTGACACTTAACTTGTCAGGAGGTTGGAGAAACATTGAAACATTCATGAAACATAAAAAGCATCTCCAGAGTCCCTCATGTTCATGTTTTGTCACCTGTGTATTTTGTTTAGTTCATATTCTTCTGTAGGTGATGAACAATAATGAGAACAGCTTGGGTTTGTCAGGATGAATGTGTGCTCTGCTAAGGACCATGAATTACCAACAACATTTTCAATAATGAAACACAACTTTTTTAGCACATTTGTATATCTTAAAAGCCAGCTGAACACWTGAGGGTTTTCATAAGATTCTTTAAAAGCAAAACTGTAAAGTATGTTGATTTATGCCTCGCCTTGATATTGAAATGCATTATAATTGTCCTAGTCACAGTTTTATGTGGCAACATACCCATTCCATAGGACATAGCTCCAATGAGGAATTTTAGCCAACAAAACCATTTCTCATAGTATAAAATGTATATTTATATATATTTACATTATATATATTTATATCATATATGTTTGTTTATATTGATGTATGTGTATATGTGTGTGTGCGTGCGTGTGTGTGTGTGTGTATATCATATATATAAAGAAAGATATATGTTCTAGATAAGATATAAATATATAGCTCTATCTACATATGTACTGGTCCTAAAAAACCTGTAGTCTCGTACGAGGGCTTCTACATTTCCATACTGGAATGTTAGATCTCTGTTTTGATGAGGACTCATAATCAAGTCAAGTTATACTTACGCAATGCAGCCTAAAACCTCACAAGAAGCACAAATTTGGAATTTACTTCAGTCCTGTGTTCTCTGATGTGACACTGATTTATGGAGTTCTCAGGCTTTGGCACTGCGATGCTTCATTTTACATTTTAATGATCCTCTGGTGGCTGGAACTCAACAGTAACAATTCAAATCAGTAAATGGGATGGTTCCACCCTAAACTTCTTCATGGAATGGATAGAGCAAAGTCTTTGTTCCTTTAGGGGGATTTTAGAAGGTGCTTCCTCTCCAAACGAAATCAAACCCTGGTGTATTAACCACATTTCCTGTGCTGATACGAACTGATCTGTGAACACAAGTAGATTTTTAAGCATCTATTTCTGTGATTACCCTGGCCAAAAAATTTACTTCTTTCAGAGCAGGTGCTAAATCTCCACTACACCAGACCTCTCATAATTGCTTCCAAAAATCCTATTTTCCCCTTTGTAAATAATACGTTTTAAGCACAGACAAAGCTGTAGTGAGATCTTCAGCAATCCAAGTGTATGCTAGACACTACCCATTCCCCTTTCTTCGTTCATTCCAGCCCTAGGAATAGTGCCTTCAAGTGCAAGAGCTTTCCTTTTCTTCCCCCAATTCTTTCTGGCCTCCTTCTGCCTTCAGTAGCTGCCAAGGATCTAGCTGCATAGAAAAAAACAGTATCCAGAATTGTTTAGGCATGCTTACCCCAGCCTGGTCCTCTGCAAGGACTGACATAGCATATTTTTGTCTTGCTGTGCTTCTGACTCTGAATAATATGACTAACTCATAATATTTAACACGGGGTGTGGAGCAAATAGTAAGTATAGGTTTATTACATGTAATGCAAGTGTTTTTGTAATCTCTGAATCAGAGATGCACTGGAATCATTACTCTCATCATAACTACTGTTTAAAACCAAAAGATGCCCCTGGAAAAGCAGAATTGCTGGTGCAGATGAACTTTGATGGTGTTTCTGGCATTGTTTGAGTTGTTCATCAAAATGCTTCATTTTTATCTCTGCACAAAGAAACAGGAATAAGATTGAGCTTAATGGCTAGCAATTTAACAATTTAGTAGTTTGGAGGTATATGACCTAGGAAAAGTATCTGTGATTGGCTTTGATCACATTTTTGCAGTGTCATTATAATAATCGCTTAGTATCACTATTAAACACTTGATAAGCTTTTCATTCTAAATCTGTGTTATTAGGAATTTTCAGCTTAAATACATTACCCCTAACAACCATGGCCTTAATGTAAAAGGAAGAAAACATTTACTTTGTAACATTTTTCTTTTTTTTTTTTTTTTTTTTTAGGATAAAATACATAAAGTGGCAGAGAAAAGGTGAAAACAATGGCTTGATCTGGTTTTCATATGTGATATAGGCTTTTTCACATGTGTAATCCTGATCAGCTATAAACCAAAAAAGAATTAGACATACATGAGTAATAAGAGCTGATTCTTACCCTGCGCTAACAACCTAAAGATGACAGTGGGGGCAAACCTTATCACCAGAATGTGCTGCTTCAGGAAAGATACCTTAATCAAACCAGTATTTACATAAAGCTAAGCACATACTTAATTTCCAGCAACCCAAGTTGTTTTGTCTTACGAAAGAGGACGAAATTAAAATTTCTTAACAAATCCACTAAAGAAACAGACAATATAGTGGTAGTATTTGTATTTTAGAATCTCGTAGCCTTATATTTAACAACCATTTATCTAAACTGGAGAAATTTCTTTATTTACCATCCCAATTAATGTAAGATCTAATTCAGACTGTGTAACAGTACAAAAAAGGAATTTCACAGTGTTAGTCTATGACCTTCCAGAGGAATGTGAACCAAAATATATAGACCCAATGAGCAGTCTTTTCAGCTGTATGAAGATATTTCAGAGGTTCATCCACATTGTAAGGGATTATTAATATATATTAAGATAGCGGAGGTGTATTTGAGATATTTACCTAATGATTTTAATTTCTCAATACCTAATCTCAAAACTACTAAGATGGTTCTTCTCATGAAATGTCTCATACATTATAAATGAAATAGAAAATCCAGTTATTTTTAATCGTTTGAACAGACAAGGCAGGAAAAATGGATCTAAGGCTGACAACAGTTCTAAGCTGAATCACAAGGATGAATTTCATAGCTTTGATCGTATAAAAAGCCATTGGGATTTGGTTAAGAAAAAAAAAGTTTAAATATCAAAGGAGGTAAATTCATGATCATTCTAGAATTTCAGAAGGAGATGGGGAAATAGACTCGCTAAGAAGTAGATCATTTTGTTTTGTTGTGTGGCAGTAGAGGAARAGGAAGAAAAAGATCCATTACATTTTGAATTATGACAATTCCCATAAAATGGCCTGCCAGGAAACGAAACCACATCTTGATTCTGGAAATAGCAAACATGATGTAATAACTATAAACCCATCCAGCTCCTACAAGCTATATGAGGACAGGATGTGGGAAGGAAAAGACATTCTCTGTACTGAAAGCATGAAGTTAGCCCTTGAGTACAGGAGGAAGGAAATGAATCAAAAAGACACGTCAGTACTGAAGATATTAATTATTACCAGATTTTCACACACAAATCCCACAGGTTGTCTGTCAAAAGAAATAAATTCAAAATCAAAGCAGGTTATTATTTATGTGTAGGTAATATAAGAGGAAGTTTATCAATGACAGCCCATTCTCCTGGCACAGAACAAAGCTCTCTTCTTTCCTGGCAAGAAGAAGAGTTCCTTCCTCTGGAGAATACTTCTTTTCCGAGAACAGGATTTTCAAGAGATGTGGGTTTTCTGTAATGTTCTTCTGGGACCTTCCCTGGTCTAGCCATATCAGTTCTACATATTGTATAAAATCAGAACAAGAGTGAAATATTAAAGATTCACTAACATTAGTTCTGTTACTGCATACTAWGTTAAAAAAAAAAAAAAAAAAGAACTGCATTGACTCAGTCAGTGCAATATTCTAAGTCTTCAAGGCAGGGCCAAATTGAAAAGCAAGTGCTTGAAGCAACAGAGAAATAATGATGTATTGCATAGGTAGAATAAATGAGGTGTGGGTATGCCATTTAAAGCACTGCAATGAAAATGGAGTCCTCAGCATTGTCAGCAGTGAGATGGTGATTGACAAGGTTGCCTAAAGTAGTTATTTTTTACACATCACAAGTGAAGTGGAAAACATATACTGGAAGACTATGAGACTTCTGATCCAGAATCAGAATAATAGACTTATTCACATTCAGCAGATGTGTTCTTATGATCAACAGACTCCAAATGAGAACAAGAAGGTAGATGGAATCAATGGTTGAAAGACTTCACCAAAAGGGACATCATTTGCAATTTGTAGGCTGACTGTGAGAGAAAAATACATATCATTCATGTTGCAAAGCGAAACTTACTATGTATCCAGACCATGTATTGGCATATAAGCTTGTCATGTATCTTCTAGAGCTGAAGAGGAAATTGAAAGCAAAGTAACATATATCTAAGCAGTTTTGAGCAGGAAAGCTTTTCAAATTATATATGCAACAAAGTGCACCTTGTGAAAGAAGCATGACCACCTCAACTCTCTTTTCATCAAGGTTCAATAAATGTACTAGTTTCAGACATGTTTTCTTTAAATACTTTTACCAACACAGAACAACTGATGAACTCAGATGCTGTCATAAGCAGGAAAAAGATTGTCTGCCAAAGCACACTTTGTGAAGTTTTTAACAGGTAACATCAAATTTTATGTGGATTCCAAATAGACTGGAGGCTTAGTCTGGCACAGGATCTATGTTTGTACTGCTTTAAACATCCAGCCCATGGGCTGCTCCCTGCTCCTTAAGCCAAATTATATTGGGCATTTCAAATATGCATTGATGTAGCCTATTCCTCCGTCATGGAACAGTGGTTACATTTCCAACTCATAATTCTTAGAGCAACCTATGGTTAGATACATATCCCATATGTCTCTGTGCATCTTCATCCGGACCCTTCAAGACCACAAACACCATGTTCAACTGCACTAGTGGCTGTCATTAGAAAAATTGACATGAACTCAGCATTGAGGTAACATCTATTACACGTCACAATAACATTCTGCCCACTGCCACTGCTCCTGATGTCTGTCATCAAAACTGTATATTCTGCCTATGCTTTTGGCTGACAGTTTTTGCTATCTTGGACTGTTTATAGGTCTTCCTTGGTCTCTGTCATGATGTCACTCCAGCTGCCACTGGCTAGGAACATCAAACCAGATGGGTAGGACAGTACTTCTAAGAAATTAAGATTAAACTCAATACTAATGATACAAGTATGGAGTGGTTACCTTTGCAGTTTTCTTCAGGAAGCTGCTGTCAAGAAACAGCACATCCCTTGCCAACATTTCTTATCAGTTGAGACAACGATAACAATTGCTTCTTTGGAGTCATGCTGCCCTCAGCTTCCAAGAGCCRGTTCAGGATTCTCAAGACACTTTGGGAATGATTGCATCGGTTGTCCATGCAGTCATTATCCAAGTTGTCTATGGGTGATTTACTGTAACAACCTATCTGAGTTCATGGAAGCTTTTGCCCAACATAGGCTGGCCAACTGGCAGAAGGCAGCAGGCAAGGCCAGGTAAGATGTGTCCCATGAGACTTTTATGGGTATATGTCACCTGCAATTGCTGGCATTTGTTTGCTCCCGAAGCGCTACCAAGGATCAGCAATAGATTAAACCATTAGCCAGCCACATGTAACATACTAGAGCCTTTAGGGATTCATCTTTATATGAAAGGTGATAGGATGACAAATTCTTTTTATCCATGGCTATCAGAGCACACGGGGCATGAGCAGGACTCTACAGGGAACAAGATACTCCTTTAATCATTTTTACTGTGCATACACTTTGGGACAGTCATGGGCCACACAGCTTCTCTGTGGAAGGTACATTCATCCAACTGACAAAATGTGTGATCTGAGGGATAAGATATATGATACCATTCCCAACAATGTGCAGATTATCACTGACTGCTGCACTTAGTGCAATCTATGTGAAGATGTTTGCAGTGTATTTAAAGCAAATGAGTATCTTTCATGCTATTTGCAATCTTGTGTCTACTATTGGTAAATGTTTCCAAATGCAGATTTCCAAATAATCATACTGTAATGGGACTAAGTACAGCAATATAGCAGTTGCTTTAAGTCACATACAGATTTAAGATGAGGAAGTTTGGAGAATACTATTCATTTAATAACTCATAAGAGCCAGCCTCACCAGGTGTTAAGTGATTTTTGTAGCATGCTGAATACTCATAGCTTAAAAAACCCCAAAGTGTTCTTCCTGGTTCACTGACTGTTCAGCACTTTCCATGTTTTCTATGGTGCAGACCTAAAAATGCGGACTCCTGCACCGCTTCACTGACGTACATTCATTGTTCCTGGAAGTAATTTTAAAGAAGGGTAAAAATCTCTCTACCTTTCTTTCGCATCCTGTCCAACAAACTCCTTATCATTTCTTACAATTAATTTAYATCAAAGATACATCATCTGCATAAGATCAAATTATTTCACACAAATCACTCTTGAGACATCATGGGGGTACATCTACACTTTAAACAGGCTAGGTGGATCAGATAACAGAAATGTGGAGGGTCAGCACAAGCTAACTCATACTGCCAAGCATGGATATGTAAAAGTAATTGGAGTAAGATAAAGATAATAGGAACTGTTTTGCACTTGGTGTACTTTTTCTACATAGATATGAAATACACGAACAGCTGTATTTAGTGTTCATGTCAATAAGTTTATTCCTTCCTACAGAAATCACATTGTCACTGTAATCATATGAAAAAAATTATCTCTGAGAATTAAACTGATAACTGCTGATGTATATTGTGAYGATCTAAACTCACTAAAATGTGAGGGATTTTTGACATGCATGGGGAAGATATTTTTTTATATATACAAAAGCTATCATTGACTGCAAGAGAATTTATAACATCTAATATATCTTGTCACAATGGATGGCACATTTTACTGAAATATTTACTAATGAGACCATTCTTTTTGGATTCTTTACCCAACAATATAATTGCAGCTGACAAAAAGCGTCTTAAAATTCTTTCAGCAAAGGTGTCAAAATAATCTTCATTCAGTCTGCCTTCAGCAGACTTCACTCCCAACAGCAAAGGACAAAAAAACTGCGCTGCAAAGAACTAACTAAAAATGTACACAATTTTTGAGAAAGTTAAGTTTATTATTTTTCAGTTAATAAACTGAAAACAGTTAAGCGTGAGATTCACTTAACAAAGATATTTTTTATGTATTAACAAATGCATCATATGTAAAAATTATTCTCAGCCCACTTTGAAACATGCCTGGAGGTAAATAGCACAAATAAAAAGGACTCAGACGAGATCTTGAAATGGAATTCAGGTAAAAAATAAAAGTATAATTGCATGTTGAATTTAAAAGAATATTGACCTTCACCACTAAAGACATATACTCTATATTGAGTATGTCTTATATATTGTGGGGAGATTTTATGAGTTCTTAGACTGGGTGCCCAACACAGCAGTAGGCCTGATGCAAAAATGGCTAAAGAGAGGCATCCACCAAGCAACATTTCTGGATCATGTAAAAATTTTCATTTTTCAAAATTTATCAAGTTTTGGGAGTTTTTTGGACCCACAGCTACTCAGTCAAAATGGCGTTTATATTTGTTTCCCAGAATGGCCATATTGGCCAAGATGTCCCTGCCCATCGCAGGGGGGTTGGAATGGATGATCTTTAAAGGTCCYTTCCAACCCAAACCATTCTATGATTCTATGATTCTATGATTTATTCTTCATGTTTCATGTATTTGATTGAAAGCCTGTTTGCCTATATGACAGTTGCTGGTTTTGACAGGAAGTAACCTACCTCTGTCTTTTGGGGATCCAGCAAAGTCTTTACATACAAACTCTATGTTAGCTTGTAAATGGGATGAGACAGTGTAGTTTAACACTGAGTGCAACACTCATACCCTAAAATCTGCCACCGTGAGATAGAACAGAAAGTTTATTTGGGGAATTTATATTTTTTTGAAAAATCAGAAATTTTGTGGTAAATTGGATCGTTCTAACTAGTCAAAGAGTGTTGTATTTAATGCATATAAGTTCATAACAAAGTCAAATAAAATCATCTCTTTTAAAGGTAAACACACATACAAGCTTGGAAAGGATGAAACCCTAAAGTTACGGAACGGTTCTTATCATGTGCAGCAATACTTATTTGTTTTATTGAAATATGTATTTCATATATCTATATCTATCTATCTGTATCATACAACATATATACATRTATCTGTTAAAAAAACTTCAGTGGAATTTATACCAGACTTTGAATTCTCTCTCKCGCGCATTGGAATCTCTTGAAATTTAAAGGGCTTCAGAGAGTTCATATARGATCTTTAAATGATAGGATCTTTAAATGTTCAAAGACCTTGCTGGTTTAATTTATAGTAATTTCTGAAATATTTTGGTACAGGAGAATGTAATTTACCATATATAAAAAACGATTATTTAATGAAAGTCAAAGTATATTAGAAAAAGTATTTTAGAAAACCCTCTAAATGTGTGCATGCAATTAAATTATCAAGAGTTGAAATACGGGACATTCCTGAGAAGAATATAAAGCCAGTRGATTTACAGAAGAATAAAAGTAGCTGTATTCAAGGTATCATCTAACTCATTGCAAGCAAAATCTAGTAAAGCTGTCCTTAGTACTTATCCTCTAGGCTCCACATTGAAATGAATGGTTGCTGTGGTTTCACAGATTTTTATGGTAGCAAAGAATTAAAATCCTGAATGTATGCTTAACTGTACAGACTTATTCATTTTAATTTTAAGGGTATGAAACAATAAAATTTAAAAGTATATGTTTCGTGATAAGACTTTGCCCGAAATATTTACTGCAGGAATTTTCCAACATTGTCAATATTGGACTCACGCTTGTCCCACTGAACTCAGTATCTGACTTGAGTTTGAAGAACACTGGACCAGTTTTGAGCACTTCTGAAATCTTATTCTAACTAAATAAATATTCAAGATAATTTACTGTACTATACTTTGTACTAACAGAAACTTGACACAGACTTTGAGGAATTTCAGGATTCAAAGAATGTCTACCAAATATACACAGAAACATGTACTCAGATTTTCCTTTCTCCAACATCTGTACATCCGCACCATAATTTATTACATTCCTCAGGTTCCACACACTTATACATAAATATAAATTAACCTTCAACTGAGATTCGCATTTGTTTATTAAAGGGATCTGGAATCCATGCCTTAAGCATTTTTGCCTTCCTACCTAGTTTATTCATCCTGAAACAACTCCTGAAATTTTAAAACCTTGGAGCATTATGGCTGATACGCAGTTTTATGATTTTTTTTCTTTTTGTGTAAATTCAGAAATGTAGATTACAGAAGACATATTTATTTTCTATTAAAGATCCACAATTTTATTACTTCTAACAGATCCTGTGCAACCACCCCTGAAGCACAGTTCCACAATAACTAGAGTTCAAGCTCAGCACTTAATCAGATCAGATGTCACTAATTTACTCGTTGTCACTTTTTCAATATTCACTTTGGACTTCTTCCTATGAATAGCTAAAGAATTTAAGTTATGTCTTCAAGTCAAAATAAAGATTTCAGTGGACTTTGGATGGGTCTTATATGGAACAATGGCCAAGGCATCGAAATGCCAAGTTGACTGCGAAGCAAGCAAGTACCTGCAGGACGGTATGCAAAATTMATAATAAGGGGCACAGAACTTCACATCAAAGACAGAAGGTCTTTGGCTAATGTTTGACTTAATGTACACCTTTGAGCTTTTGCAGGGTATTCTGCCTGATGCATGGGACCAGGAGATGCAATCACCTAGCAGGAACTGTGTGCAAGAGCTCTGATGAGCTTCATAAGAGGTGTTTGGGCTGAGAATTTTTTAGGGTTTACTTCTACCTCTGTTCTGACTTTTCCAGTTTCTCCACAGGAATCCAGTGCTAATCTTACATGAAATTGAAGAAAAGGTCTAGTCCAACTTTAAATACCTTTTTGAGAGAGGAGAGGGAGTAAGATTAGACTTTGTCAAGCATTTTTGTTGGTGCCAGTGATCTCAGTCACCCATTTCAGACTGTAAAATATAATGTACTTCCCCAGTGATTGTACTTCTGTGCTCAGAACAGTAGGTTGTTTGGCACATGAAGCTGAGTAGGAGTGTGGAGATATATCAGTTTGAATTGGATTGTATAATAAGGGCTTATATTTGTTTGCAAGAGTGACAACAGTAAAAAAATAGATTCTGAAGCATTTAAATTGTGTCCATTGTTAATCCACTAGCCTGTACAGGGCGTTTCCAAAACTCTTTCTCATACCAGAATTTTAAAAATGAGTGAGTTATCTTTTGTCGTAACGTGTTATTCCAGCTAATAATCTTGTCACACCCAGGAAGTTAAAATAAAGAATTAAAACTGTTAGAAGAGTCAGGCTTACCCTCCAACAAAAAAAAAACAAAAACAAAAACAAAAAAASCCTAAATGGATATAGGTTRGAAGTATATGAGMTAGACAAATATTTAATACATAAGGAAATCAAATTAGTARTCCAAGATATTGAACAGTTATCAATTGTTCRATTTGGGCAAATTATCATTYATTTTTGAAAGACTCTCAAGGTATTTAAAAATTGAGAATCTATTATTTTAATTATCTAGATTTGCTCTATTCCATTTACTAGTTATGCTTTGAAATGCGTGATCCCTGTTTAAAAGACACTGGAACTAAGAGGCGTTTGTTTTCATAATGTTTTGCTTTTCATGTGCCTGAGTGGTTGAAGTCTGCAACTGACAGCACTCAAAAACATTATCATTGCATGTACTAATGAGGGCAAAGTAAGTTGTACAGCCTCAGGTTACTTTATTAATTATTTTCCAAGTTTTAATACTAACACACTTCATGAAAACAATGTGTAGTTTTCACAGAGATAGACACTACTATATAAGAAGTTACGAGATACATATGATTTCAAATCAAGCCTGCCTTTTAAACCTACACACCTCAGCATATATCAGAATGCTATATAAAATATTGCTTATTTCCACCTTGACTTTCAGCCACCATCACTGCAGAGTGTGAAATCAGACCTAATGGGTTCTGAAAACAATACGTCAGGATAGCCACAGGTCTGCCTATGCTGCAGGGTTATACGGACATATTACAACACAGGCTGAAATTAGTTTAAATAGTTGCAGGACAATGGCAAAGGAGAAGAAGGGCTGGATTTTGGAAATCCCTCAGAAAATTAAAAAATGTCTGAACATATAGTTTCAYCTGCTCTGACTAGGCTACAATCCAGTGCACAAATTAAAACTAGCATGTGGTTGTCTTTGCTACAACTCAGTACTGTAGAGCTACCTTTAAGCTTGCCACATCCTTGATATTAGAATTACTGAGCCAATAGATGACTCAGATTGCAAGTGTAAATGTTGTTTATGTAAAGCGCTAGGGATTGGTTTACTGCAGCTTGGCCCTTTTTCACCTCTCAAAGTAAATAACAAACTTGCTCTCCAAGTGCCGAAATGGCTTCAAGTTTTCTGTAACTCCACTTGGTGTTCTAACATTGTCTGTGCAGTTTCTTTAAGACCATCATAAATAAACCCCTAGGGATAAATGCTGTAGGAGTGAGCTTGAAGCAAAATCCTTCCCCGATCAGCATTTCTTACAGATAATTTATGTCAGACTTATTTCCAAAGATTGGTTCTGAGATTGCACATATTTATCTGGTTATTTCCTAAGATTCATGTCATAAAATTGCATGACCTCTCAGTTCTTTTTGATGACAAAGCTTGTGCTGCTTCTCTRTCAAATTAATTGAAGCCTCCTCTACCAATGTACTTTCATGTCTGCTGGTATCCCAAAGGCAGGCTTGTCAATCACATGATCACTCTGCTGCTGTTCTGCAGTTGACCTGATTCGGCACTGAAAAGGAACAAGTGTTTCTGTGCAATCAAACTAGAACTGATGGATACCAAAGAGACCTTGATAAACTCACTTAGTACCAGGCAGTGGTAGTAAGGCAGGCAAGAGAGAGCAAGAGAGAACGCACTTAGGGAAACTGTTGCTTTGAAAGTGATTTTTTTTTTTTACAAATCTGTGCAGAAAGAAACAAGTACAAGAATAAGGTAATGTCTATGAATATATGCTGTGTATATCAAACGTCCATGCCCACAGCTGTAACTGTAAGAATGCTAGCTGATTTTGGAATAAACTCAAAATCCTTCCCCCAACCCCCAAACGGTAAGTGTCTTTAATGGTTCTTCTGAAATTAAAGAAAATGTAACCTAAGGTGAAGTATTTCTGTTAGAAAACAATAAAAAAGTGTATAGAGTTTCAGAATTTTCTTTTGGAAGAAAAAAATCAGATTTTTTTTCCCCCTGAAATGTAATAAGAGATGACAGAAGTAGGTATTCTGAAATAAATCAGCAGTTATAGCCTAGGAATAATTTGTGTACCATAACATAGCCAAATTTGGGTTTTACAGAAGAGTATATAGCTGCCTTTTTAGTCACCTTTTTGGAATCAAAGTAAAGGTTGATTGTGTATAGCATCTTGACTTTTACAGAACAGACGTTTTATGTGATTTATCAGGCCCATGGAAAAACAGTTGGAGCCAGAAATCTGATTAGATGTTTTTCAGAGCCTCAATAAATATTTAGGAAGATAACTCTTACTGAAATTAATGGAAATTAGATCCCTTAAAACCACTGAGAATGTAAGCCATGGATGCTTGGACACACTGAAAAAAAATGAAGATATTACATGACTAGTTATGTGTTCTTTTAAAAGGCTGGAATCTAGTCCCAGATTAAATTAATCTGGTTCCAGATTCAAATTTACTTCCCTTTCTAAGAAAAAGAAACACTTCCAAGGTTTGCCTGAAAAGGGCATGAAGTCTAGAAGACTGTCCTCAGGCAGTTTGATTACTTATTGTCCTACCACTTTACTTAAATTTGAAGTGTGTTTCACCTTTTGAAAGAAGGTAATTAAGTTGGGATAGTTATTAGCACTTTTATCTGTTTGTCCTGTAAACTGTTCTCAGGAAGACAGTAGTTCAGATAAGAAATCTGAACGCACAAATTTTAAAAGAACAGCTATCAGTACAATAATAGTGATGTCTCACAACAAAGAATTCTTTAAGAGTTGGAAAAGATACACCCTGAATGGATTAAGGTCTTTCTGAAGCTACCAAAAATGATCTGTAAAGAAACATAGCAAAACATTAATAGCAGGCTTGTAGAATGAGAAAAAATACATGGTTTAGTGCTATGTAAAGAGATCTTCATATTAATGAATCAGAAATCTTTTCTACTTATATAATAAACCACCAAGTTGCTGTCTAGCACTTATGAATGCAGGACACATTTTATTTAAATTTATACCCTCATAAGAAGACTGTTTCCTATATAGGATGTACATGCAATATCCAGTAATCAAATGTAAACAGACCAGTAAGATCAGGGATCCCATTTGTTGTGGACAAGAACAAGAACAAGCACTGTGTTTGTTCAGCTTATTTCTTCTGTGCATTGTGAGAGGTTGCACCAAAGATATACTTTGGTCTCTCTGTGAACATATCCTGTGAAAGCCTCCTCCAGTTGCCAGTTGCCCTCTGTGCATCATCTAGAGTTTGCTGCTAAAAGATGTGTAAGAGTTATTTTATTCAGTGTCCTCTCTTCAAATGATGCGTTCAGTTCCCTCTCCCGTGACATTCATGTAACCTGTCTTCACTCAACTGCATTAGTCACCTTGACTGCAATTTCAGTGCTTTGTAGGTTGGGATATCCTGTGTGAAAGAGTTGCTTCTGTTTATCCTCTACAGTAAGTAGTTACTGTGTAGGAAGGATAATCACAACTATTTACTGTTCTTAGATACTTATTTTTTTCTTCCTCATCTGCAGGTATTTTCACAGGATTCTGCATTCACACATGATATTCTGATGTGGGAAAGTGGCAAAAACAGTTCCTTCAACTGGAACAGACCTCAACATAAACCAAACTGCAGCTTCCGGAGCACGAGAGGAGTTCCTATGTCGAAGATGTGTCTCATCTGCGCATATGTGTGTTGCTGCTTCAGTATTTCTGCGGAAGGACACAACACCAGGCATGCAATCTACTGAAGAAAGACAATATTTGTGACTCAGGAGGTGAGTATTTGTTTAAATATCTATAAGGAACTTGCAATAAAGATTTCATGAAATGATAGGACTGGAAAAATGCTAGAGTTCAAATTTTACAAATTCTACAGCTCTGCTTTTGTGAAGAGACCCAAACACAAGACATATATTTGCTCACTGACATCCATGAAGGTAAATTAAAAAGATCTAATCAGAACATGATCTTTAATGGATTTCCTCATTGTCAGGATTTACAGACAGATATGTACAGTGTATGTAAGCAAAAAGGGCTTTTTTTCTGAAATGTTTAGAAATTGACTCTGAAATTATTGTTCTGAAGTTATTAGATTTAGATCATTGATGTTCTCTGATAATATCAATGTTGTGTTCTAAGTAATTATATATTACAATAAAGCCTTACTTTTTTTGTGAGTTGGTTGCTTTTCTCTGACTCTGTTGAACTTCCCCAACTTTTGCTTTCATTTATTACAGTCGTCTTCTGTACGTTCTCTGTTTATTTCCCTATATTTTACTGTACTGTGGAACTATTTGGCCCATTATATATAAGAAATAAAAGATGATGACTAACTTAATTTTCCAGTAAACATTGCACTTGTCTCTTTTCTTTAAATAAATTGTTCAACCACTTTTCTCTTTTGGATAAACCATTGTCTTCAAGCCAGAAGCAGTCACGACTTCCAAATCTTAAAGAGGAGGAAAGGAGAGGCAGCTCTTTCTGCTCAGTGATGACATTAACTTCAATATTTGGATCTGAAAATTATAGCTTTCTCTAAAATGAAATAGAAATAACAGGCCCATTAAGTACCTATCCCAGGAAAAAAAAAATTAAAAGTCATATTCATAATCTTAGGATGAATTGCTCCCTATTATACTGTCCCCTTTGCTACAGAGACACACACTGAGATGTACAATCAGGCCAGATAAACACATGTTGGTAGGATTTTAACATAAAAGCTGTGTACCCCTTGGGTGTTAGTCCCTGATTTTTGTTAAACAGTTTCATTTTGACAAGTTACTACATACTTTCATTCAAAACCACCTCTTGTCTGACACAAGTAAAATGAAGAAGAAAGGGAGGGAAAAAAAAAGGAAAAAGTGGCTTTGCTCTACAGAGATAACCAGTCCTCCTCAGACTTACTCAAATCAGAAGAGCTGTGACACAAATATTCAATAATTTGATGAGGAAAAAATGATAGCTAAGCCCCCTTGACCTTTTATGCAGCCCATTAACACAGTCTGCTAACACCTGCTTTGTAATTAATGTGCTAATCAAGGCAGCAGGGTTCACCAGTTACCATGTTTCCGTACAGATTTCCAGCTTTGTTGCCATGTTGCTATCTCAATTAGTCAGCAACACTCTTAATGTAGCCTCCTCCTGCAGGAAGAAAATTGGTTTCGGATTTGAATGCTTCATAACGAAGCAATCCCTTAATGTATAGTGAACTTATTATGCGTTATGCCGAAACTAATTTTCTTTCTTCTAAAAGTGTATGTGTGCTTAAAACTTAGATGCAGAACAAATGATATTCAGATTTGTCCCAAAATGAGATATCTGGGAATAGTTTACAATAGACAGGCAAACTGTCACAGCCATAGAGTTGAAAAAGCTGTTCACTCAATATGCTGTTTGCTTAGGTTCTGTCCACATATGCACACAAACAAATCATTTTATGTCATATATTTCATGTCCTCTTGCAATATTAATACCGTTAGAATTACTGAAATGTCACCTGGAAAGCAGAAAAGCATTTGAAAACTGTCATGTGGATAAGGTTCCCATGGAAACCAATTTCCTTGATATCCATGTGTTCGATATCACTGCCTGTAATTTTGTTTGGATACTCATGGAAAAAAAGCTGTAACAATAACTTGGAAGTAATTTACACATTTTTAAAAGATTATAAAAATATACATTTAATGCACTGTGTGGCTCATGCAATAGAATAGCACTAACCTGATCGGCATTCATCACTTCTAGCCATAGCTGTCATGCTGCATATGATGTATACGGCATGTTGACTTAGAAAACCAAAGGATTTTACCAGAGTAAACACAGTGCCTTGAGTTCTTTGTTCAGTATGTAGAGGAGTTATACTAGAACAACAAGGTTAAGCACATTTGCAGTGTAGACTACAACATCATTGAATCCCCTACTGCAAGTCCCTAAGACTGGTTACCTTACACAGTGCTTCTGTGTCACAAAAACACATAACTCCAGAACAGGAGACACTTGTGCTGAGAATAAAGTGTAAGGCTGCCCCTATCCAAAAGTACTTACAATAAAATTGGATGTGGAGTCATAATTAGTGAGAAATTAAAGTAACTGAGATGATACAGAGATGAGACACTGTCAGAAGGCTGCCTGTGATAAGAGTTAATAAAAGAAATTACCAAAGGAAATAGTCCTTGAGAATAATCATAAAGTTTATTCCATAAAAAACAAACAAACAAACACCAGCCAGACCCCAAAGCAAACCCTAAATGGTCTGTTGGTGTTTTTTGGGTTTCGTGGTTTTTTTTCCTTCTAGTTTTGATTCCATAAAAGCAAAACCAAAAGCAAAATCTCTTTCTCTCTCCTTTCTCCAAAAATGGAACACAACACCCTCAGATGCAATCTGCTAAACTGTAGTCAAGTAACTAACCAGCCACATGGTTAGGACCCTTGTTTGGAATAAGAAAGTTCTGATCTCTTGTGAAACAGTAAGGGCTTGAACTTCAGCTATTTGCTGTTTTGATTTCCTCCTTGGTCTGGTTTTGGCCAGAAAATTCAGAAAATTGGTGCCTTTGAGGCTGGATTTTTTAAGCTTTGGTCTCCTTATATCCTGGAGTCACCTAAGGCTACATTAGTCACCTATATCCTTAGTTGCCTAAGTTTCTTCAGCCATTTCATATCCTTAGTCACACTGTATCTTTAGCACCTCACATCTCTGTTTACTTTGTAAACACTCCCATGAAATACATTGTCCTGTTATTGAAGTAAGATGCTTTTTCAACATGAATATATATATCCACGTGAACCATGTAAAAAATGGTATTTTTTTCTATCTTTTTACTGGAGATGAAAATCAAATATCTGAAAGACATCTACATTTAGTTTAAGAAACCTGCAAGTGATGATTCTTTCTTCTGACATTTTTCATGTGTAGAAGGGAAAAACCCCAACACCCTAGAAATAGATAGAATATGTGTTTGAATAAGACAACACTGGCAATAAAGGGGCGGGGGGGGGTGGGGGTGGGGAGGGAAAGGGAGAATACAGACCTTTTGCTTCCTTCAAAACCAGTTTGTGAAGATTTTCAATTGTAAGTCATTGTGTTGTTTCAGTGGGTCCCTGGTCAAACTGTTTGTTATCTTATAAAGCTGATAACCTAGATTTTCTGGGTTACATGGCTAAGGTTTGAGCCCGTATAAAATAGAAATAAGGAATGTGCTCAAAGCTTAAGGTAATTCTTTTTTTTTTGTTGTTATTACAGCTGTAGTGACAGCTGTAACAAGTACAAATTTTCCAGAAAGTACAACAGCATATTTTACCTCTGAATATATTCTACTTACTACAAAAATGTTAACCTGAGCATACTTTGCCACGCTGCCTACCCATCCAATTCAAGCCATAAGCAGAAAAGAATTTAAAACTTTATAAGMCATTTCCTGGAACTAGCAAAAGACTATATTATACTGCTGATAACTGGTCATTAACATCCCTGATTCTGAATTAACATCCTTAATTCTGGCTGTGCTATACTGACGATATGCTTTGGCACTGAATGAAGACCTGATGTTTTTTCTGTAGGCTACATCCCTTGTTACTTTATGGGAGCATACCCACTGTTACATACAAAACAAGTCTGAAATATATTTTTATTTTGCAGTTTGTTTCCCTGGTTAAAAGAAGGAGAAGTTGCATAATTCTGAAATCATTCTATTGCAGTTCCAATATATCAAGTCAAGATTGTTCTGAGATTCTTTGTTCAAATACTAAACAAGGCAGTAAAYGTGCAGTCTACGTGTCAAAGTCGTGAAAAATGTTTCTGGATAGTTGAGAGACATGCACAAAACCTTCATGCAGTGAATTGTGGAAAAGGACAAGAGAAGAAAAAAACAAGATTGTAGTGTTTAAAGGCTTAAAGTGAGAGAGTCACTGAGGAAATGGGGCAACAGAGAATTTTGTCTCCAGCAAGCTACCTTTTACTTTTCAGAGAAGTTCAATTAATAAAGTGATGAGGCAAATGTCCTGATGACATATGTATCTAAATTTTAATTACTGGCTATTATTAACAAAGCTGAAGTTTTGGTTTCCTCTGTCTTCAAAACTCGTGGAAATGTGACAAGATTACATCAATAAAAAACTAATGTTTCTTATGGTAGATCCTAACATTAAGGTGATTTTCAGACTTACTGCTTTTGTTCTTAGAATGACTTAGCATTTAAATATATCCTTGGATGTTTTATGAAAAAAAGACCATATTCCTTCTTGCCAGGCTCAGATTTTTCTGTTTTTGTTTAGCAGGTTTTTAATGCTCAATAATTGCAAGTAATTCTTTCTGAGATTTTTTTCCCTTGTATACACTAAAATACTTTTTCTTAGATGGCAAATTTGAGTAGTAGTTATCTAATATTATTATTTGCAAATAGTCGGAAAAGTGAGCAGTCATGAAAATGAGGTTATTTTCAATGTTTATGGACTGTTCATTTCACTAATATTTCACTTCAGATTTTTTTGCACTACACTGGGGGGAAACTGCTTCTTTCTTAGGCTTAAAACAATTTAACAAGTTTTAACCAGAATTTGGAACCTCTTAAAATATGTGGGACTATTTACTCATAATATCCTTGCCAATTTGGATTAGGGTCTAAATAGAGAATGAGCGGATACATGGGGTATTATATGAATGCTTTCAAAGAAGCTAATGTGCAGAGAAAATGCTTCACTAACTCTTGGTGTTTACCAGATAAAGTAAATATGAGAGTGATGACCCTAAATCTGTGGTATTAAACTAGAATGAAAACTGGTCATCTAAAAATATAACATAGTAGTGAAATATTTATTATATGCATCACTAGTTGCATATTCTTAGCATTCTTTTTGTAGCATAAAGGTTTTTTTAAATCAATCTTCCTTCCTCAAGTGTGTTACAACTGTAAGTACACATGCAAAGGTAGATGTGTGTCTGCATGTAAATATACCCAGCTCCCTATGAATACATTATAAAGTCAAAACTCTTTATTACAATAGAAGGTGAGAACTCGAATTTTGTTTGTAATTGGTCAAGCTCTGAAGTAATCTTTAGGTTTGTACTATATAAGTCCTTTATACTGCATCATCTTCAAAAGAGACTGAGAATATCAGGCTTAAATGCATGACTACAGAAATATTTCCTAAAGATTTTTAACTTAATGGGATTGGTGAACTTTCCCATTCCATATGTTTTTGTGTTTCTGAAATGTAGTATTCCACCTTATTCTTCTGTAAGAGTCATAAAGCTAAATGTCCTCGTTCCTTTGCGCACTGTGGAATAGGAAATAATATAGAATTAGTGGGATATTCCTATGGACCAAAAGAGACTATAACTAAGCATAATTGTTTCTAAATAGAAAAAACCCTGCAATTTAGAAACTTTTCAATGGTGTTCTCTTTTTATTGTTTTCTTATAGTTAATCTCATTGCTTGTAGTATTTCTGTATGTGAAGCTTTCCTTGTCAGCTCATAATAAACCAATAGAGAACTGTATTCCTTGTACTACATAGGAATGACTCTTGGTCATTTTTCTTGTTGGAATGACTGAATAACAATAATTTAAGGGTAAAGCTCCATAACACAGATAGTACCATAATTTTCTTCCTCATGAGTGCTTCTTGGAGTTTTAATAGAAACACGTGTTTTAAGTAAATAACGGTGGGGGTTTTAATTATTATTTTGACTCATATTAGTCATTAAGAACTGATCTAATGGAAAAAGTATGTTTCCAAAACGCATTAATCCCTCACCCTGAGGCAATTAACAGTTTTATGCAAGGCTTTTAAAGCTCAAATACATGTGTGTTTTTCATTCGAAAAGCCAAGCTGTCATCTCTGGAGGATCCACGTAAGTGCACTCACTGATAGAGAATATTGGATCTGGGTAGCTAGCTAGTACAAGTGAGGTGCTTATAAGTGTGGTGGAAACAGGCTAGCAAGATGCCACTGTTTTTACATCCTTTGGTCCTAGGGAGAGATGTTTCAGTTGTCTCCTTGTCCTACTTACAGGATAATACATTTGTCCTCTGTGTGCAAGAACAGTGGCAGTAACACAACCCTAGTTATAAATGAGAGGGTTTATTTTGTTTATTTTTGCTTTACAAGTGAAAAGACATATCACAGAAAAATGTTATGTAAATAAAAAACCACCTCTAAATGAACTGTGTTAATCTAAATAACAGAAAAGACTGATACACCATGGTAATGTAATTATTTCATTATACACTTCTGAAAGGTTCTCACTAGTAAAAGAGAAGAGGTCCAAGAAGAGAAAATCTGGTTATCCTGGTAAAGCCTATTCTCTGGAGATCCAAGTTTTATTCCTGTTCCAGCAAAATCCTTTTGTGACTTGAAACTTTTAATTTATGGCACTTCATCTGTAAATTGGGACAAAAAAGCATTTCTGTGCTCTCAAACACTGTGTTGCATATATATACCTTTTGTGACTTTTTGATGATCTTTAAGTGGAACGTATTGCAGAAGTGCACAGTATTATTTTATATGCTATAATGTCAGTTATGCTCCAGTAGTATTTTGTACCTATTTTTCTAACATAGTAAATGATCATGGTAAATTAAAATTTGTGTTTGTTTTTTTTTTTTTTTCTTCTTCAAATAAAATAACGCAACTATATTTTCAGTTCTACCAAAATTACTGCAAGACCCTCCTGACATATTCTTAACAAGTTTAACAGAAATAAAGGTGATGTGTCAGAGAGTCCTGTTCCTTTAAGAAGATATTAATCTCATGTTTCTTTCCCAGGATACTGAGCATTAGGCAAGCCAAGTGCTTTTCTGTCTAACAATGAAACTCTGAGTAGCTCTTGTATCTGAAACTTCATTTACAACTGAGCTTCAGCCACCAACTACCCAGTCAGGCTTGTAAGTTCAATTTTTCCACACATTTTTGCATCTTTTCTATATCCCAGTTAAGTTCCATCTTGCCATCCAGAARCCTTAAGTTAACCATGTGTATGACAGTTGGATTTAAAAAGTCAAATGTAATAGAAAAGGGAAAGAAAAATCAAAGAAAGAAGTGGTCACATAAACTCTTTTGTGTCTCAGGCTCATAAGCTCCACAGTTCTACTGATTCATCATCCAAACTTAATTTAAAGTGACTGGGCTGATGCTACATTGGCTGCCACTTACACTCCGACTAGTGCTACCGCTGTGTATCATTAGAACACCTCCTGTTGGACAGAAAAATGTCATTGCTGCTGGCTAGCAATGCAAAAAGATGTCATGTTACAGGGATCTGTTTGGTACCTGGAATAAGATTTGAGTTGTCACGGTCTCATTTTACTTAACTAAACTAAACTAAACTAAAATAAAAAATAAAGGAAAGGGAAATGCCTAAGGGACAGTGGGGGAGAAAGGAGTGAGTGGCTTACAAAAATGTCCCTGGACCTTTAAAATAAAAAGTCTGACATACTGAAGAAGTTGGAGTAACAGCTGTCATCAGACTGAGAGAGAAGATGAACTCTCCCAGAAAAAGATGTCCCTGGAGTTTTCCGGCTGACACCACTGGATACGTGAGCTTAAATACGTCATCATTTAAGCACATATGGTTGTAGCTAAAATCTCAAAACTCAGTAGGAATACATAAACACACACACACAGACACAGACACAGAGATAAATATATTTATTTACACATATATATATGAGGAGAGATTGCATATGCATAAAGGTCTGGAAGAATAGAGATAGACAATGCTATAGAATAGGTGGGTGGCAAGGAAACCTGACGAAAGCTGAAGAAAACGAAGATAATTAGTTGAAGGAAGAAGTTTAAGCTCACTCCCCATTGTTTATAGGGCACATGACCTCAATTTATAAGAACCTCTTATATAATTTAAACTCCTAATTTCACATATCCTCAGAGAATTTGCCTGTACGGCTAAATTGATGTATTATTGTTAATGGAGGCTCATTTCCAGTGTGGAAATATCAAGCACATATTGAATACATCACTTTGGAGTCAGTTACTTTTACAAATACAATCTTTCTTCACGCTAAAATAATCCACATAGACAGTTCAAAGTAGCTTCTGTGCTGTACATTTTCTACTTACTTTATGGCACACTGTTTTTTCTATCTGAGTAAGTCCACAGTTACCCTACACCTAAACTCCTAAAAAAATAGTACACCATAGGTAGGCAAAAGCCAAAAATACCCTCTTGGATACTTTTCTTGTTCTTGCACTATCCTTTGGCAAGAAGTTGCAGAAGTCATTAGATCAAGTCAATTTCTGAAATTATGGACCTTATATARCTTATATATCTCCACAGTTATGAAACTTGTGTAGCTCTAGGAAATTACACAGGAATAACTCTTTATAGATATATCTTTATACTGGTATAAATTAAAAATAACTCCAAAGAAAYTGGATTAAAATAACTGTAACTGAGAATGACAGAAAAAATAACTAACTTTCTTGTTCATTGAATTTTACTGTTTATTCAACTTTCCAAAGGAATAATTATTTATCCTCTAAACCAAAAAAATCTTGTATTAGAGATTTTTTTTTTTTTTAATTTATCTTATTTTCTTATTATAGATTAGAAGGGTTTTTCTGGGGTTTTTTGTTTTTGGTTTTGTTTTTTTTTTTGCCAGTGATATTTTTTGGTTGTTTTTTTTTTTTTTTTTAAACCTAAATAAAGAGAAGATAATTTACAGAAGTAAGAGCACTTCAGTTCATGCTGAAGAATTACTTAAATGCTATGTATACTCTTTAACAATGTAATTTTTATATAATGATATTAAACACAGACATTGATAAATGTATTACTGAGCACTAAAGAGAAGATTTTTGTGAAGGACTTGATGTTAAAGTTCAGAGTGTGTTTGTATATAATGTATTTCCTGGCTCTGCCTAGAGCTTAGGCATGTTAGATTTAAAGAAAGCCTTCTGACCCAAAATAGAGTAACACCAGATATGAATATAGTCCATCATTAGTGGAAGAAAGGTATAGTTACTGAAGAAAATGATGTGCTGGGTTGAAGACATGTGACAGAAAGATTTGAAATGGCTGCACATCTTTGGAAGTGTGACATTTTGTACTGGCAGGAGCAGGAGCAGGCAGAACAGACTGAAGAAAGGAAAATGCCTAATGAGGTTTGAAGGGAAAAAGGTTATAGTGCCTGGTCCAAAACATAGCAACATCAATTTGGATTTCTTCTTTTTTTTCTCATGGGCTGTGCCACGTTCTCTGTCAGGGTCCGCACTTCATTCATAATAACACATACACTATGCAGGGATAAAACAAGGAAAGGTTAGGAAAAGTAGTGTGGGTGTATAATACTGACAGAAACTGTGCAGGTCTCATAAGGGCAATGATTTACACCAGCTGAAAAACTGGCTAGTATATACATTTTTTTCAACAATAAGAATTTGCAACTTTCCTGCCTATGATCAATATATTCTCTGTGTATATACAAAAGAAAAATAAACAATGTTTTATGTAATATCTTAGGTAAAATATATAACGGTCATCATAAAGAAGAGYCAGGTTTCAGCTAAATGTCATATCTTTTTTCCCAAACTATTTAAGATCTCAGTTAACTTTCAACAGAAAAGTAGTGCACAGTGACATGAAGCWGAAAGCTTTAAATATGCAATGAAATAAGAAAGGTACTTCAGGTTTTATTCTATACAATATGAAAATAAGATTATTAGAAATATAATTTTTAATTCCAAACAGTTTAAATTTAAAGTAAGTAAAGAACAGTTTGGTATACTGTAAAATACCAACATTTAAATTCTAAGTATTTTTAGAAAAGTGCTAATATGTATTTTGTCTAGTATAGATAGGGACTTAAATACAGCTTTCAAAGCAACGCTAAAATTGCTTCCATAGAAAATGTACAGAAAATATAGCTATCTTATAACCTACATGAGTCTACCAGAACTTGGAGACAGTAAACTTAGAAAATCAGTCTGGCTTTTGTATTTTTTTCTATTTATTTGGTGCCATGGTTACACATTGCCTAATGTCTACCTCAAGTTGGAAAACAAGTTGACAGTTATGAGAGAGAAACTAGCATCACTAGGAAGAATCGTATTTAATTACATGTTGCTAAACACAGAAATTCATGGAGTTGATACAAGAACTAATAGAAATCATGCTAGCTTATAGCCAGCACTGAGACTGGGCTGACATTTTCTTGATCAGTAAAGGGTATTTTGTGATTATTTTTTTTAAAGCATAAAGAAGAAAAAAAAGTCTGTGAAAACAGCAAATAATTAAATTTACTTTTTCTATATTACCATAGAAATAAGAGTGGATGGACCCTCAGGAGGTCATCTGGGCCATTCCCAATCCTACCACATCGTCAGCAGTATCAAGTAGGTCTGCACAGAATAATTTCATGTACACTGTAATATAAGTAAATACTACCTTGTAAGTAATTTAATGTGCCATTCTCCTGAACTACTCTTCCTGTGACAGTAATGAAACTATACCAATGGTCTATCTTTATTATAAATTACTGAGATATCCTAATTGTTTAGCACACTCTACTGTGTTGCAATCCACTAAAATTTGAATGCTATAGGAGAATGCATATTGTTTATGTTATATGGGCCAAAGCCTATTGACCCCCTGTCAAATGGAATTGTACCACTGACTTCAATAGAAATCACAGATAGTTTTGACTGTGTTCTTCATATTCTAGTGTTTGTTCTTCTATGAAGCAAATAAAATTAGGTCATTTTAACTGGTTTATGGAAACTCAAATTGGTGCAGGTCACCAAGAAAAAAAACACCTAAAGAAAATATTTTAAGACACACAATAGGAAGACAAATGTTAAAAAACACAGATAAGCTTCAAGAAGCAGTCTGTCAGCCCTCAAGTGTGCTGATGGACAATTCTTTCCAGTTCATGTATGAATAAAAATTCTCCTTACTTTTGTTTAACTATGTTTTTGAAGTTCCAAAACATTTTAGAAAAAGCCCGTTAATCCTGTACTGCTCACCAGCTGCTGCTATCTCTAACATAAGATGGACAAACCACCAGCTGACATAATAAGAAGATTATATTGCATAATGCATTATGAGACAATGTGAATAGTGTATTATGCCCATTGTAGGATAATACATACTCTTGCTGAAGAAATAAAACATTTGTTACATGCTACAAAAGTTACCATAAGGTTCTCTCTTCATATAGATGTCTATGTAATGTGAAATTCTACGAGGTGCTGAGGCACTAATGATAGACACCCCATAGTTTTCCYTATTCATATTCAGTAACAGAAGCTGCAAAGTGTAGCACAGCTGATTCCCAGCATGACAACGTGCTCCTGAAACACAGATTTTCTCAACATGCCGCGTACATTGTGTAGTAATGGGGATCTTTCAAGTTTCTTTGTGTGGGCAGGTCACATCTTGTTCACTTATTACTAACATTRAAAAGTGTGTTTCTAGTTGATTTTTTTTTCCTATTTCAAAATCATGTAAGTCAACGATTGGTAGGTGAAAATTTTCACCTGAACTTTGATACGAAAGCTTCAAAGAAGGCTTATGTCTCTTTGATCATGGCAATTTTTTTTTTAAGGCAAAATGTTGATCCTGTGGTATGCAACCTTATTTCATTTCCATGAGAGAATCCTTTTCCACTRTTCTTTGTCCAAAATAGACATTGCACTGCTATATCACTACCATCTTGTCTTTGCATAATCTCTTTCTTTTTCCCTGTCATTTTTGGACAGTGACTGCCTTATTAGATTCATGATGCCTTAATATTTTCAATTTTCATTGTCAAAAACACATACTCTGCCAAGTAAATAGCAGGCTGAAGATTAGGCTTCCGCATACAATGCCTCATAACTTGTGTGGTTTCTATCTTTATTATTGACTCACTATGGCAATATTTAAGTGTGTTATGAGAAAAAGCTGAATTTGAGATTGCTGCTGCTGGACTGGGCAGCACAATGGCTGAACCTGAAGGTTCAGTCTTCATCAGTGCCACCTGAGCCCACACTGAAGCCCACTATTGTGTTGAAATTTTTTGTCTTACAAACTAGATGCCAGAGTCTGGCCTTGACTGCAAGCTACGGATCATGGTTAACCAGTAGCATAGACATACTTAACACCTGAAACAAACAATTAATGTGATCGACCTCTCTTCCTACAAGATACCACTTATTTTGTTAAAAAATACTTTTCTTTACCATTCTTCCTTTACCTGACAGGAAAAGTATGGCTGAAGATGAAAGATGCGCTGTTTGTTATTTAGTATATTCTAGGCAGTTCAGCACTGAGAAAGTCTGAAGACATGATAATTAAATGCATTTTATGTTTGAAACATAAGCTTCTCCTTACGGAAAGGTAAAAAAAAAAGAAAAAAGAAAAGAMAAGACACATCATTTTAGCAGTGGTGCTGTCTTAGGGAAAATAAAGCGGTTTCCAGAACTGATACATGCTTGCAAGTAGAGAAACATAAAAGTTGATCCTAGATTTTTCCTATCTGCCAAGTCCTCCTTTGATTTTATTTTAATTAACACAAGATACAGTTCTCTTGCTCACTCACACAAAGAAGAAAAATTCACTGTGACTCTTCCAAAAAAGTTTGAATGGAGATTAACAGAATCCATGAAAACAAGCTCTTCAAATTCTGGGATCTTAACAGGGTCTGAAATAGGCCAGAGAATTTTCTCGGAACTAATTAAACTAATTTACTGACACTTCTCTGACTATAATTTCAGCAGCACTACTTCCTAAATCTTGGAATATCTTCAGTTTTACAGTATCCTGGTTGCTCTGCCAACAAACATGGTGTTCAAAACATAAGGCTTCTAACTGACCTTCAGTTTCTTGGTATCAGCTAAAGAAATGACAATCTGGTTAAAAATTAAATAGATTCATAAACATGTCTCTACATGAGGGAGAGAAAGGGACTGTGCTCATGACAGCTAGAAGATATCTGTGGCAAAGGAGTAGGCTGAGGAGGCATCCCGGCATCAGTATRTTTGCTCTACCTCTCCACACCTTTTACCTAACATACTGGGTGTAGGTGGCAATGTCTTGGCAATGAGGGGGCTGCAGGGGTGGCTGCCCTGTGCTGGACACATTTGGTTCCAGCCGGCTCCAGTGGACCCATTGCAGGTCACAGCTGCGCCCCTCAGCCAAGCATATTTAAGAAAAGGCAAAACACCGCAAAGTAGCTGTGAGAGAGAGGAGTGAGAAAAAAAAGTGTGAGAAACAGCCCTGCAGACACCAAGGTGAGAGAAGAAGGGGTAGGAGGTGCTCCAGGTACCAGAGCAGAGATTCCCCTGAAGCCCTCGGAGACCACGCTGGAGCAGATTTTCACACTGCAACCCATGGAGGACCCCACGCTGGAGCAGGTAGATATTTCCTGAAGGAAACTGCAGACTGTGGAGAGCCCATGCTAGAGCATGTTTATCCTGAAGACTGCAGCCCATGGTAAAGACCCATGCTGGAGCAGGGTAAAAGTGTCAGGAGGAAGGAGTAGCAGAGAAGAACTGTTATGGACTGACCATAACCCCCATTCCCCATCACCCTACACCGCTTGGGCAGGAGGTAGAGGAGTCAGGAATGAAGGAGTGAAGTCAAACCTGAGCAGAAGGAGGTGGTGGTGTTTTAGTTTTGTCTTTGTTTCTCACCATCTGAATATATTTTAACTAGCAAAATGTTAAATTACTTTTCCCTAAGTGGAGTCTGTTTCGTCCACGATGGTAATTGGTAAATGTTCTCCCCGTATTTATCTTGACCCATGAGGTTTCTTCATCTTATTTTCTCCCCCTGTCCCATTGAGGAGGAGGAATGAGAGAGCAGCTGGATGGCCATCTGGCAGCCAGCCAAAGTCAACCCACCACATCTATATATTTAGTTGTCAGTCTTCAAATTCTTTGTTTCCTTGAAGGGAGTCAGATGACAAGACTCATCTGTAGAAGTAAAAGGAAGAGTTAGGGAAGAGGAGAGAAGTGTACAGAAGCAATTTAAGGTGGATAGCAAGTTTATTGGGCACCCAAAATAACATAGATTTTTTTTCTTTCAAGTATTATTCAGAGGGAAGTAGAAACTATGAACTTCATAGGAGCAGATTTTCATCAGCGCAAATCATCATTTCTCCTCTGCTTCCATAATGGYTATGCCAATTTGTGACAGATAAAGATGTATTGTACCTTGAAATGATCTTGCAGTCTGAAGTAGTTTAGAAAACCTGTCTTTCAGCATAGTGAAAGAGACTGTCTAATGTTTATTAGCTGGTTTTTGTTTGTTTTGTTTTGGGTTTTTTTCCAAAGGGTTTCACTATGTCCAACATTTCAGAAATAGGAACACATTTTTGAAACCCTAAAGGTAGTGTTAAAATTCCAGAGGATTCAACAAAGGCTAAGACAGGAGCAAGAGAGAAGACAGCGAAGGATGTAGGATATGTAGTGCAGTGTATGGATATTTAGACCTCAGGTCACCAATGCATACTTAGAATCTAACTTCCATATTGATTACGAAAGTCACAGCTCTCTCCTTGCCTAATGCCTTTTTTCCATAATTCTTCCATGTTTCTATGCTTTGTTATTTTCTGTTCCAGATGTTCTGCTTTTTTATCTACTTTTTTTYCCCCCCCTGTTACTTTCTACTACTATTTTACAAGCCTTTCTGAACCCAGCAGTTATGACGTATGGCTTTCAAATTCATTTCCAACAAATGTGTTTCAAATCAGGCAAAATGAGTGTGTCCATTATTATTGAACATGCTCTTCCTTTGAGAAGTAATAGCAGCTTGGGCTATGTATGCATTGCTATGTATGACTATATGCAGAAGCTTTCTTATTTTTAAGAAATACACAGTAAAATCTTGCACATCCCTAACTTTTGTTCAGTATGACATGGAGCTGTGAATCAGGATATTTTTTACATTTCATATGTTTTGCAGCTTAGTATCTGAAATCGGAATTGTTCCAAAATATGTTCCAAAATGCTGTTCCAAAATGTGCAAGGTTTTTTAATTCTCTTTTAACTGATAAAATTAATTGATAAAAAACAACAAACAAGATTGCCAAGCACTGTCATTTTATTGGAAAACAGTAACAGATATATATGACTAAAAGAATCTCAACAAAATGGTAAAGACCTAGTTGTCTGGAAATGTTGCAAGGATGTATTTACAGGGAAATTGCTGCTGTATCACACTAATAAATTGCAAATTCTCCCTCTATTAAAAATATGAAATATTCTTAATTAATTAATTAATAATAGCAGCTCCTTAACAGCTCAGCACAGCTTGGATGAACTTCAGAGAGCATTATCAGTGCTGCAAAAAACAAAGGGAGGACATGAAAGCTCATGTTCCCTGTCATCCTACCGGCCAAGGCATTATTGCATCTCCAAAGTAGAAATGACTTTTTTACAGCTAGATTGAGAGAAAACCTAAACATTGTCACTGCCGAAAAACTATTTCTGTTCATTCAAGAGAAAGGTTCTTCTGAGCTCGATTTTCTCACTGTAGAAAAATAACTCAGTTCCTTCTTATAGTATAGATATTATAAGAATCTGAATATGATGCTTACTTTGTCATCTGATTACTTAACAAATACAGTTTGTAACAAAGTTTCAAGGACTTCATTTCAGCATGTGAAAATATAGRCATCTCTTTATTTGCCACCTCCATTAATTTGATTCTGTGGACCATCATACTGTACCATCCTTTCCTTTCAAATACCAACCTCCGTTATGAAATTTCTTAATTTTTGTATACCATTATTCTTAATCTTCCACAACCTCATTCCTTTGATGCCTGCTAATTCTCAGCCTATTGCTAACAAGTTTATGTTTATAAATCAACTTCCAACTTCAGTAAAATATGCCTACGGTGTTTATCCACCCCCTGCCCCCCCCTTTTCCTGAATAATTGCAAAGAGCAACAAAATCTTTTCTCAGTTTACATTTTGCCAAACTTTAGTTTCCTTTATAGAACAAGTGTTCCATATAAGAGGTCATATTAGGAGCTCTTCTTTTTTTCTCCTGAGGTTAAACTTCAGGTTTTCTAAATTTTGGTTATAGAAATTGGACTCGGTATTTCTAAATAAATCTTACCAGGCCTACTTGACTCATAAAAAGTTGATTTGGAAAAGATTCCAGGAGTTTACTAATTCTACCTTCCTCCTTGGTGTGGCATCATATATCATTCTCTACAGGTGTTTTTCCAACATCCTTCTAGCTCTGTTATTAATTTTAATATTTGTATGAGCATGCTTACTTTTCCATAGTCCTGTTTTATTGGTGGCTTATAATTCAATACTAATCTAATTCACTCACTTTTTTCCTATCTGTTGTGCTATAGAAACAAACCTAACTATTATCCAAGTTTCATGATCTTGCACTTTGGGCTATTAGATCTTATCCCATTGTTTTTTAACATGGTTCATTTATCAATGTCTTTTGAGTCTTTCTACATGATTTTTCCATGCTCCCTATATTGCTATTTTCCATCTTTGTGTTATCAATATATTTCATCATTGTATGCCTGTTTTGTGCCAAGGTTTCCAGTGAAAGTATGGAATGGCATTGGCCCCATAGTTCTTGTGATGCTTAATTAAGCATCTTTTCCGACGCTTAATAATCTTTACAACAAGAAGATGGAAAACTATAGAGAATTTCTAAGTTAACACTACTTTCCATGATTACTCATGGTGTTTTTCCATTTTCCAGCAATTTCTTAGCGAAATATCSAGAGAACATTAAGAATTAGATCACAGTTCCTGATACCAAAGAGAAATTAACAAGCCCACAATAAACTAAAAAAAACCCCAAACTTGAGGAATCTTCTTTCAGACTTTATATCAGATCACTAGTTAAAGCCTGACCCTGTCAGACATTCTGACCAGTTAGCCTGAGAAATGTTAATATTAGAAAAAGCCCTCATAAGTACCATATATCCTTTACATGAAAGCATGAGTTCTGGGAGTATTGCACAGAACATCACTTATCACGTGTTAATTAAATCATAATTAAATCACGGTCATATACAGAAAATATTAACAATACAATATGTACATCAAGAGCCATGAAAATGATATTTTAAAACAAACAGAATTTAAAAAAAAAAAATTCTGTGCAATTAAGTTGTTTTTTTTCATTTTGTGGTGTGATTCTTCCCCTAGACACTAAAGATAAATCTATGTTTTTTTGAACAATAAATTTTCTGGTCTCAGTAGTAGCACCTTGTATCAATAACCTGCAATGTAATCTGGCTGTAGCTGGCTGATTGTGAATCATTCTCCCTGTGGAAGGGAAATCTTTAGTGCTGCTCAGCCCGAGAATATGTTGACCACACAAAGCCCCTGACCCTGAGACAGAATTCTCTGCCTGAGATAAGGAAAAGAGGGGAATGGTTCTTTGTACATCCTGACACAACTGTTAGCTTTGTGGATAGATTTTTGGAGCCATAGTGTGTTATAAGGAGGTGAAAGTAAGTTGAGAATCCGAGTGAATACCTGTGTCTCTGATTTTACCCTTCTCACCCATAGTGGTGTGGGAGGCTTTGATATGAGTCTCAACAGAAGGGAGGATGCCAAGAAAACTCACCACTCTGATGTCATCTTATACACCTCTAAGACTACTTTGAGGTCCAGAGAAGAGTCTGTTGCACTACTTCTGCTCCTCTGTGGCCCTTGTAACTGTTCGATGTATGGAGTCAGACCAGGACAGTCTGTACAATAGACATAACTTCACCGAATACTTTCAGTGCTGAGCAAATACTTAAGTGATGCCATGACTTAAGCTAACCTTCTTTCTCAAGATGACAATGGCCCTTGTAAAAATCTGAGTGTGCTTCAGAAAGGTGTGTTTGTGAGTAGGAGAGAAAACGGTACATCTAAGAGGCTTTTCTATGTCTGTCTTTGTTTCTTAGCCCCTCACCCTTCACTTGAGGTGATCTAATTCTCAGCATTCTTGTTCTCATTCTTATTTGTACTTATAACACTTTACGCTGACAGCAAAGTTTATTTCTTAGCTTTATTTCTGAGCTGTATGATGAGGATAAGTATCTGGAACATAGCATAAGCCTGGACTGAAAAATGAAAAATTAGAAGTTAGTTAGTTAGTTAGTTTGTATCTGATGTTTTCATTGTTATCAGATCTGGAAGGGAAGCTGACAGGAAAAACTGCTTACTTTACAGATGACTGGTGGAACTCCAGTGAGACAGCTGGCATGAAAAATGCCTGAGCTCAGAAAGAGACTTCAAAGTTTTTGTAGCATTGTTTCTCTACTTCTGATCCATAAGAGAGTCATCAGAACTCAAAAGTAACGTGATCTGCAGAACACTTCCAAGCAGAAAGGGTTGGGTTACGGATTCAATTAGCAAATGTACTAACAAATTACTATTATACCATGAAATATGAATGAAAAGCCTGCTCATTCTTATCTCAATCTATTGCAGGTAAAGGCAAACTTTAAATCAGCAACATCCTCATGTTTTTAATAGAATTGTCTTTACCTAGCTTAAGCCTCTCCTTAAGATTAAGGACATTTATTGAGACACATAAAATATCTATCTCCAGATTAGGGACATTAGGGAACTAATGGTTCAAAAAGTTTTCAATTCTACAAAATTATAGAAATCACCAGGCTGTCTGGTCAGTGGTCCATCCTATCTTAGGATGCAACACAAAACTGAAAACAATTGGAATTTTCCCACTGATTCCAAAAAGCTCTGTCCCAGATCTTTTAGCTGGCCTTATGTAGTTAAAAATGGACACAAATAAACCATCAGAAAGACAATTTTAGACTTTTTCTCAGAAAAAAGCCAGCTCTTAACTGGCTGTGAGTACCCAATCTTGTATATAGGAAAAAAATATCATTGAATGATACTTCAGTGCAGCCAGTCAGGAGAAAAAAAGAAAAGAAAGCAAAAAACAAAACAAAACAAAACAAAACTTTCAGGGTGTGGTGTTTTGTGGTTTTTGTTTGTTTGTTTGTTGGTTTGGTTTTTTGTAGAGAACACAGTTATTAAATTTCTAAAAGAAAGTAAAAGTTAATTTAAAGATGAAATCTGTCATCTTTTTATCCGAATAGATTTCCCTTCATAAGTGCCTTTAGCTGCTACAGAGGATTCTGGCTACTCATCATGAAGGAAATCATTGTCTGACATACAGCTGCATGTCTGAGTTCTCTTCAAGACAGTAAAGAATATCTCTGGTACAATGCCTACTGCCATTTTTTGTTAGTATAAAAATTCTGAGGTGACCTTTTCTTCTGAAATGGCCTCAATCAGTTTCAGCTCATCTCCTTGTTTATCTGCTACGAGTAGAGATTGAAATACAGTTTTTAAACAAATATAAAGGTGTTGGGTTTGTGGGGAGGGGTTGTATATCCTATTTCTATTACTTCCTCCAACGTTATTACTTTGTCTTTTTTTACAGAAGCTACATAAGACATTACAGAAGGCTGGAAAACAAAACCTTAGAACATTGTACTGGGCTTAATTCATAGCTGAACAGAAAAAAGCATAGAGTTTACAGAAGAAAAAAAAAAGCAGAAAGAAAGCAGAACTTGGCTGATGCAATTGATTTCAACTGGACTTTTCTGATTTACATAACTGAAATCTGTCCAGGAATTTTTAATCATTTTTTAGAATGCAGGGTTTGATTTTTCTCCGGAGGCTCCTTTTGATATATTCATGGGATTCCTCAAAGATCTCTGGGGGTAAAATCTGAAATGAATTCACTTATCTGAGAAAAAAAATATACCACTGATATCATTGCCTAGAGAAATATTAGGAAAAACAAATAAATCACAGTAGCAGAATCATTCCAAAGGGGAAAGAAACTCCAGAGACACAGTGTTTTCTTGCACATACAGTATATTAGAGATGCAAGTTACCTCAAGGCCTTCAATTGATTTGATTTTTCTGTGGTTGGTTTAGCTCAATATTTCAAGGTCCTTGCTTCTTTATTATGTTGCTCTTTGCTTCTTTATTATGTTTTTATTTTGAAATATTATGATAAGAAGCACTATTTTGAGCATCATATGAATACACAGGAATATATAATGGCACTTGTATTTTCATGACCTCGTTATTCCCTAGGTTAAACTGATCCTTGATCACTCCTTTCCCTCCCCCACCCCCTCCCCTCACCCCTTTGTCTCATGCACACATTTAACACTTTCGGAGAAACACAACTCGAAACATTAGCTACTGTGGTAAAACAAGTGAAGATATTCAGGGTTCTTGTGAACGGTGTGTGATTTTAAGTCAGTTATTAGGAATGAAATCTGTGATCAGCTTCTCACGAGTAACATGTTGAGCAACTTGGAGAAGGGGAAGGAGAGCAATTCATTGAAAACGTACCTGGTTTGTCTTTGCAGGTCTGTGATTCTTAACTGCTGGTCTCTGCCCTAGACTCAAGATACACTGTAGATTCATCTTAATTACGTTGGCTATAATGGTACTTTTCCAGTAATCGAGGTCTGTCTTTAAACAAAGATGGATATAGAATGAGATGCCACAGTGACTTCGCCTCTACCACCTGAGAAAACATTATGAGGTGTGGCCAAAACTGGATTTCCCAGGTTTTCTTTAGTTTGTTTGGTTTTAATTTTGGTAAGCTGTCACCAATAGCTAACCAGATAGCATCCTTTATGACTTTTCTGAAAAATAAGAAAAATAATTAGCACATTTTAGTGCCATTCATTTAGCGCCATTCATTTAACTGTCATATATGAAACTTCTTTATTTTTTGGAAAGTCATCTGCTTAAACTGCTGCTAATATTTTGTAAAATCCCCTGTACTAGATGTGGACGCTGTATACAGAGTTTCTGACGGAGATTGCTTGATTTATGAGATCAGGACTGATGATAAACTTTACTGTATGACATTTCTTAATGCATTTTTTAAAAGGCTGAAAACTATCAAAATGGCTTGAGGATTGCACTAATTGTTCTTATTAGGTTTTGAATGTGTCTCAAATATAAAGAGATTTTTGTCTCTTGGTTTGTTCTATTAATATTTAGCAGTTGTATTCTATGTCAAAGATGTGAAGCATTTTGCATTTTGTTCAGTTGTGATATGTCATGCGGTTACTACAGAGGTGTCACCCCTACAGTATAGGTAGAAGAGGATTTTTCTGCCCATAGCAGTTTACAAAAAACGCATGAAAGGTCACTGCGATACCTAATTCTCTCCAAGAACCATGACAATGAGAGCAGCAGAGGAGCACATCATGTAGGGGAGGTGGTGCGCAAAGGGGTTCAAAGGCAGACATGGTAACGTTCTGCGGCTGAGCAGGACAGCCTCCTCGGGCAAGGTGGGAGCAAAAGCAGCTTTTCCATTCAATCTACCTTTCCTAGGGGGATATTCCTGGAGTCAGTTCAAAGGCAACTGTGCAAATACTCCTGTGTGGAAACCTCAGGTGAGTTCAGTGTTTCACCCACTGTTGCTGGAGGTACAGTCAGCTGCAGCATGGGTAGCCCCCAGGCTACCAGCTATCCCCATTGCCCTTGCAGATGGGGTCCCCTCTGCTTAACAGAGGGATGAGACCTGTCTACTGTTTGTGTTGCTGCTGCCTGATGCAACTACGACCATGTTGTTTGTGTTTAAAATAAGGCCTTCTGCCAGCTGGCCATCTCTTGGTGGAGTAAGCCTGGTGGCTCTAATTACTGAGAGGGGTCTCTGCTGCATTGAAGGTGGTGCTTACTCGCTCTGATGGCTGCAGGTGACGTTTTTTATCCCCTTGCCTTGGCAAGCCTATTCAGAACTGATTTCAAAAAGCAGTATTCCACGTTCATACTTCACTGGCCAATAAGTAAGTAAATAAATAAATATATGACACTGAAATGGGTAAATGCAGGTTAATACACAAAACTCAACTTTCTTGTAAGGCTGGAAAAGGCTCCTCCTAGAAAACCGGAGATGTCAATCACATCTGGATACCCGTTTTGTAAGTTTGACCCAATATTTGTCATACAAAACCACTGGACTGTTGTGCTTTAACCCCAACCAGCAACTAAGCACAACACAGCTGCTCGCTCACTTCCCCTCAGTGGGATGCGGGAGAGAATCGGAAGGGTAAAAGTGAGAAAACTCATGGGTTGAGATAAAAATAGTTTAATAATAAAAATGAAATAACAACAACAACAATAATAATAATAGTAAGGAAAGAAGAAAAAAAAAAATAAAGAGAGAAAAATAAAACCCAAGAAAGACAAGTGATGCAAATGAAAAAAAATGCTCACCACCAATGGACCGATGCCCAATCAGTCCTCAAGGAGCAGCCCCCCTGCCAACCTCCCCCGCAGTTTTATTGCTGAGCATGACATCATACGGTATGGGATATCCCTTTGGTCAGTTGGGGTCAGCTGTCCCAGCTGCRTCCCCTCCCAACCTCTTGTGTACCTCCAACCTACTCGCTGGTGGGGTGGTGTGAGGAGCAGAAAAGGCCTTGACTCTGTGTAAGCACTGCTCAGCAGTAACTAAAACATCCCTGTATGATCAACACTGTTTCCAGCATAAATCCAAAACATAGCCCCGTACAAGCTACTATGAAGAAATTTAACTCTATCCCAGCCAAACCAGCACAAGATGAAAAAAAAAGAACCCTGCAAGTCAGCAGCTGTGTTCATCAGTCATACCAAACCAAGTTGATCATTGTCAAACTGGTTGCCTCAATCACAACTTGAAGTGAATCCCCCACCCTTCCTCAGGACACAAGTATAACAGATTCCAGTAGAAAAAAAATACCTGTATAGAGCACTATAGATTAAACTAGAAATATTTTTCTACAGCACTGACATAAGAAAAGAATATTGATAAATTTCCTCTAGATATCTCTCATAGCTCATCCTGCATAAACCACTTTAGAAACTTAGAAATAGCTTCATCAGAGCAACCTAAGGCAGAGACAATGTCACAGGTGCATTTATATCCTGTATCACTTCACTTTCATTCTACTTATTTGTTCTGCACCTATATACCTCAGTGAATGTAATTCAGATATGAGTTTTCACAGTGAAAAATCAGTAACAAAGGAAAATCACAACTGCTTAGGTCTAGACATTTTTGTCACATATTTCATTAAATTCCTGTGTACAATATGATCTATTACTTGTCACAGGAGTGTTTGGGAGCTTCTTTGGTGGAAAAGGGCACTGTTGTAAGCATGAGTGTTTCATAACATTCTCCTTTATTCAGACCCAGTCAAATATGATTCTGTGAGGGCAAAACTGTTCAAAATATAACTCAGGATTTTTGCCTGTAAAAAACCCCAACTATAGAGTGAAAACCTTTTCCAAGATTTGTATCGAAAATAAATATACTATAATACTGATGAAATAGAAAAAAAAAAAATGCTCTAATGTTATTGATCATACACAACATGTTCTTTTTTCTCACTTTCATGCCCTTTTTTTTGGAATGTTTGTAGATTAGAGATAAAGATGACTGCTGTTTAATTTTAATTTCTCTCTAACCTTCCCATCTCTTTCCTATTACAGATTTATATTTTATTCTATAATTCTGTTTGTCTTGAGCTTATGTTTTAAATTTCTGTTTCCCTTCCTCCTTCTTATTTCTATTCTTTTAGCTATGCTATCCTCATTCTATTTTGTAACTCATTTTTTTACTTTAGGTAACTTATACCCTCCCCCACTCTTTTTTTTTTTCTTCTGGATGAACACATTTCCTCTTATGCTTCCTTTTGTCCATCAATTCAAAATAAGCAATTTAATTTGAACACCAAAGAGCTGGACACATCAAAAAGGCCCTGTGTGCTATACTGTCTATACCAGGTTTTATTTTACAGAAACACAAGGTAGTGCATCAGCTGGTAGGGTGGATTAATATCTGCTACCATTGGATAGCTTCTCTTAACAAGCTTTTCTTCCTACTGCCTGTTTCTTTAGCTCAGTAAGAGCAACAAACCCTATTCCCCTTATTTCTCCCCCTTTTTCTCAGTATGACATCTGTGTCTCGTTGCAAGGAGCAGACAACCCACATTCTAGTTTGTTTGTGCAACTGCAAAACTAATTTTGCTCACAGTTCTTGAATGTTTGAGTTGGCTCCTCTGTCCTGGTATGCTCTTTTAGCCTGTTCAAGGTATCGTTTTCTACATTTGACATTCAAGACTTCCTGTGTTCCCTGTTCAACTCTGTAACTAGCATTGTGACACCTCTCTTTACCACCCTATCTTCCTCCCCTCCCTGGGGATGTATGGTAGGATTAGGAGGAGGATGAGTTAGGAACCAATGTCTCTTCCTAATTCACCCTTAAAAGGAGAAGAGTATTAAGTCCAGATACTCCAGCTCTTGCTGAAGCTGAGCTGATAGACAACAGGAGGGACTGGCAGCTCCCACCTGAAACCAAGTGGTTTCCTTCCAAGAAACCAAGAAGCTTTCCTTCTTACCCTCTCCTCACCCTTCCTTCTCATCCAAAAATGATAAATAAATGAAGCCCTGTCACTCTGAAAAGTGAGTACAGTTTCAATGGTCGTCTTGTGCATCAATTGCAAGACCACACACAAATAAGATGGAAATGCAAATTTGTATAAGGCTTTGAAAACATAAAGTCCTATGCAAGCGCTAAGTATGATTATGATGACTATTAGTGAGCCTAAGTATGGTGTGATTTTCTTAGGGCAGAACTGAGATTAGTTTGACATATCAAAGAGAAGTTAGCCTAGATTTGAAGCTCTGCTTTAACTAAGTCAATTTCACACCTGCTCCCTTTGTCAGTCCATATGTTTGTCATCAATGAAAAATCCTCTCCACATGAGCATTTGCAGTGGGAATGATTATGACACATTTCATTATCTTCAGTAAATTGGATGGTTCAGTCCTTGAACTGCTGAATACCCCACACAGGTYTTGTCCGCATTGCAGACTTCACTCAGTTATAGCATAATTGAGCTGAACTCATCATATAGAGCCTGTGTTTCTAACTCTGCTGCAGAGAGGAATCTTTTCAGCTGTAGTTCAGAGCACGCAGGGATTATTTTTTCCCAGCTCTAAAAAAAAAAGGCACCCATTTTGATACCACTTAAAGTCAGTGGAATTGAACAATTTGAATAAGTAATCAATAAAAGCCCTTATTTATTCATGATTTCTTAAGTATTGGTTAGAATTTCCAAAGCTACACATGATTTTTTTTTTTATATCCAAAAGATTCTCTTCACTGAATGAGTCCATTTCTATTGTACCTCGAAATAGTTATTGCCTCATTTGTTCCTATTCAAGAATGATAATTACACCTGACAACATTTTTACTCTATTATGAAGCATTTGTCAAGATAAAGCACATCAAGGGCTTCTGTGTAATGGAGCTAAAGGATGTTGAATCAAAGTAAACAGCCTTTTTCTGCATTTCATTATTCTTTTTCTCTAGCAAAGGCCAGAATTCAGTATTTTCAGTGTTTCAGAAAGTTAGAGTTCTACCTGGGATTACTGCACACAGCTACCTAAGAAGCAGCTGTTCACAGTTCCCRCCCCCTTAGCAGAAATAATACGATATATTTCCTTGGCATAGTGAACATTTAATACATACTCTTATTGGAAGTATACATGCATTGGAAATTATGTATGGAATAAAATATGAAATAACTTTTTAACAAAAGTTGTTTTATGGTGTTAATTTTCCCCACAGAACTCTTTGCTTCGTAAGTGGAGAAAATCACCTAGATGCAAGATTTAAACTCAAGGTTTACATCTGTGTATTTCAGGACCCCATATAAACACATTTCTCACTGATCTTTCAGAGGTGAGTTGGCAGTCTCTGGAGTGTGACCACAATACATAAGGTATGTGTCACCTTGTGACACTTGCTGGATTGATTCCTTCAAGTGAAGTAGTTTGAGGAATTCCTACTTTACAGTTCTCTGTGAGGTTTAGAGATGAGAGAGATTTTGAGCTGCCAGGTGCCAAAGGCAGGAGCAGAACTTTAAGTTTCAAGTGAAGTTTTACACAGGAATAAATACACTCACAACTTTAAAGGAGCCTCCAGGTGGCTAAGTCTTCAGATATTTGCACAGGTATGTAGTTTTTATAGAAAAATAGGGTAAAGACAAAGAGTATTCACTCATTTTTTAGCAGAAGCTGCCAGCTAGCAATTATGAAATAGCTTAAAAATAAAATGGGGAGGGGGGCTTGTTTAGGTTTTGATCATTGTTTTTGTTTCGTTTTTTTTGTCTTAATAGTATGAAAGAGTTTCAGACAAGAACAGTCACAAGGAAACAGCTAATTATTTCCCGCTTGTAGAATATAATTGTTTTATATTTATATTAACTCCCCCACCCTAAATACTGTGTCACACAAACACAGAAAAAAAGAATATTCTTATGTTGGGGGGTTGTACACTACTTTTTTAATCAGATGAATATTAACTACAGCAGCCTTCTGCATTTGAAGGGCAACTTGTTTGTTACAAGATCTGCAGTATCATGAGCAATGTGAATTAGTTTTCAAGAAGATGCGTTTTTTTCTCAAGCGTCAGTAAGTAAAACAAGGAGTGATGCCTCATGTGAAGCCATATTGTCTTGCAGAAAACCAGGGTCTCTCCACCAGATCTTGATTTATAAGGCAAGTGAAACAGCAGTACTTCTGTCACCCATATCACAAAAACAAATTACTAGAGAAATTGAATGAAACCATCAAAAGAGAGTTGTTCTGGTTAGTTTGATATATGAATCCAGATAGTTAAGATTCCCTTGAAAATGTCAGGTCTACTTATTAGCCCTTCCATATATTTAAATACAGACTCAAGGCAAAGAGAAGCTATGCATGATTTGTGATGATCTATATGACTTACCTTACGAAGAAATAAATTTGTTCACAATATTATGTCTCCAATGACATTTCCACTGAACAAAGTTCCCAACACATTGCTGACTTTTTTTAGAGAATGTTAGGTAAAAAGGTATTAACATTTTAGTGAGTAGACAGTATTTTCTTTATAGCTTTGTATTTGCTTCTTGAAAAAGATTAAAAACAAGSCAGATCTAGGAAAGACATAAAGTGTAATTAATATGGTCAAAAAAACCCAGTGAAAATACAGCTAGGGAAGGCTAAAAGAGAATTATGTCATCGGAGCTGAAATGATGGGATGGGATGGGAGAAGGGGGAATGTGAGTTCTATGTGTAAACTATCCCCATGTTAAAGCCATCAACCCATCTTGGTCTCCATTATATAAATGCAGCAGAAGTGGTGCACAGGGGGCAAAGAAAGGAGGATTTACTTCTCTATGTATGTCCAGAGTTGCCACGGAATTAAATGCACTTAAGAACTCCTCAGGTGCAYGCACTTAATTCTTAGCTGTAATTTATTCACATCCTGTAAGAATGCATCTCTATTATGAAAGCAAAAACATTTGTAGAAGGGTTAGGATTTTAATTCCAGAAATCTATTACAGATTTACTTCCTAAAATTATGTCTAATTGTATTTAAAGCTTACTAGTTAACATTGTAAAGTCATTGTTTAATCATTTTTAATTTATTTGTTAATCTTTGTAATAAAATTAATCATGATGAATTGACTTGGCAATAATGGGGTTGTCATAAGTGCTTATAGAGGATTTACAGTGTAAAATCAGCATTGAGGGCTGGATGTTTTCTCTTTAAGTTCTTTTTTATTGATAACAGATTTAAGAGTTCAGTAATCAGAGAGAAGAACAAGCTTTATATTCTCTTTGAGATTATGCTTTTTTTTTTGAACACTTAGTTAGAAATGGTAATTTTGGATATTATAAAAACAGCAAGCTTTTCCAGGAATGGAACTAGTAAGGAAATGTTTTTGAGAGGAAATAATTTTCCTTTTGGCTTAAGTATAAAACCAGAGTACAGAACAAAAATAGTGTTAAAAAATAACTTTTTAGCCCCAAATACCCATTACATTCCACTAACACCATTTTTAAAGACTGAAGTGGCATCCAGACTTGGTGTATCCTATTCATGAAAACAAGTTACTTTTGCAGTTAGCCTTTCGAAAGAAATTTCATTAAAAAGATAGCTATACTATAACTGGAACAACAAATGGAGAACATCCATGCACAGGAAAGAATGCAGAGGGGCTTTTTTTTTCTACAAATTCTTTCTTTGTATCTATCTACCTACCTACCTACCTACCTACCTACCATGGTGCAGGGATTTCTTATAGATAATTATTTGACAGGTTTAAAGTAACAATAATACAACAAGTAGCTTGCCTCATGTCCCCATTTAAAAAAAAAAAAAAAAAAGAAAGAAAAAAGAACTGAAATCTTTACTGAACCTGTTTTATTGTCACTCTTTTTTGACTGTGGTATTTTTTAACATGTTCATAGATTAAAGATGATAAGAAAACAAGACAACTAAATCTGCTGCCTCTGTTTTTTCTAAAATATGCTTAAATTGTCCAAAATATTTTCCTTTCAAACCACAAAATTTTGCATGCTTTTTAAGATTGTAAGTCATGACCTTTATTTATACAGAACATAATTTTTGAGTAACTTCCTCTTTAAATCTGAAATAAAATATTGTAGAGAAATAGTATCATTTATTTCATTGAGATTCTTCTGAATAGTCTGCTGTAGTGGAAAAAAAAAATCTGTAGAATCAGGTTCTGAATGGATAGATAGATAGATAGATAGAGTATAAATGTGAGAAAGCCATCAAAGATCAGAGGCAGATTTTTAGCACTTTATGTCCTTTTTAGTTTGCATTAGGATTTTCTTAACTTGTAGTTACAATAGATTGGAAGAAGATATACATGCGAGAAAGTAAGAAGATATGAAGATATGAAGACTTCATATCTTCATCTGGTATGCAACTAACAATATTATTCTTATGCATACCTCCTGAAAGCTGAGTGAAAGAGATAGTATTGCTCTAAATGCCTGGAGGAGAAAAGAAATTACAAYTAGGTACTGTAATTTAACTATCTCAATGGTGTTCACAAAGATCTCCAGCAAAGCACAACTTCTGTACTCTCAGATTACTAAAAAAAAAGCTTCACCTAGGTAAATACTGTTGTCAGTGATGTAATATCAGTTTATAGCATGGTATTATTATACCGAATAAGATTTTCCTCTTTTCCTAGTGTGTCTTTGAATACTGAAATAATATTTTGTATTCCACTTCTGGAGTTTTTCTTCGTGTTTTTGTTTGATTATCACAGATGTGGTCACTTTTTATAAATTTGCCCTTCACCAGAAACAGTATGAACTGCAGTGACACATCTAATTTAAAACTCCAGAGGGATCAATGCTGTTGTTATGTTAGTATGTGATGGAATGAAAAGTTCACATTTATTCATTTATTTCAGTGCTCATTTACTCATTTATTGCAGTGAGTATTTGCCATTTTCCAATCCTTTGCCTCATATGGCAATAGTGAATAAGACAATCATGTCCCTCAGCATGTCACTTGTCATGCAACCACCATTCTAAGAGGGCACTTCTTGAATGTGCTAAATAAATTCCCAGGCATCTTGGGGGATATTCACTTCAATAGAGAGGAAGCAGCGAATTAAAATTTTTTACCACTTTTGAGAAACCATTCTACTGCTAGTCTTCATGTACTTTTGTCCTCACTACAACGTGATGCAGTAATTTCTTTAATAATAATAACATTAATAATTAATAATAATAATGAAAAATGTTGGTTTAAAATTATTTTCTAACTTCAGGTTCTAAATAATATATCAAATACCATATTTAAAAAAAATTATCTGTTTTTTTCAACCTGTCACTGTATACACAGGAACCCTTAGAGAGACATTGACTGTGAATTTTTCTTCTTCAAATAAGTATTCTTAATTTTTTTTTTTTTTTTAATGCAAATGACTCATGTTCAGAGGTTCTCTGAAAACTTGCCCTGTGAGTTAGCTGTTTTTGTTAGAAGCTCCAACCTTTTCTTAGGGTGGTTTTTTTCCTATGTGTTGTGCTGTTCTTCTGGTCGTGTTCCATTCTTTCATACCCCAAGACCAAAGAACTACACAGGCCACATGCTGCTTGTTTAGAYCAAAATATCAATTTCATCTTCTGCAAACTATCGAACATGTCCATCCAAATGCAAGTTCTAGCTGATGTCATGCAGTGACCAAGGTTATAATGGATATACTCTTCTACACACCTATAACATCCAACTCTGCATGTTACTGCATTATTTATGGTTCATTATATTATTTTTTGAATAACTATGTGGTTTATGGTTCTGCTTTGGAGAAAACTGATGTACATAAAACTTGGCTATTATTTTATATAAATAATTCCTTGTTTGAAAATAACATTAGTATATGGATCCAGTTTTATATCATGTTACGGTCAAATAGAATAACCCATTTCATTTTGGAAAATCAGACGACCTACTGTATGGAGAAAATAAAGAAAACAAATTTTCATAAAGATTTGAAATATTTATTTTACTCTGATGCACAGGTTTTGTAAATATTTTCTTCAGTTATCGAAAATTTTACTAAAAACCATGAGRAAAAAAACCTAACATACTGTCATAATTTTACTTATTTAAAATTACCTTAATAATGCTAACTGTTTTAATACATTATATAAATAATATCAATAACTAGATATAAATTTGTTTTTAAGCTTGTTTTGTTTGGTTTTGAGTCTTTAGTTGGTCTTTAGTTGGTTTTTGGACATGAGATGGCAATATGCACTTGCAGCTCAGAAAGCCAACTGTATCCTGGGATGTGTCAAAAGAAGCATGGCTAGCAGGTTGAGGGAGGTGATTCTCCTCCTCTACTCCACTCTGGTGAGACCCCACCTTCAGTACTGCATCCAGCTCTGGGGTCTCCAGTATGAGAAAGATATGGACCTGTTGAAGCAGGTCCAGAGGAGGGCCATGAAAATGTTCAGAGGGCTGGAACACCTCTCCTATGAAGAAAGGCTGAGGAGAGAGTTGGGGTTTTTTAGCCTAGAGAAGAGAAGGCTTCGGGGAGACCAGATTGTGGCATTTCACTATATAAAGGAGGCTTATAAGAAAGATAAAGACTTTTTACCAGGCCTGTAGTGACAGGACAAAGGGCAAAGATTTTAAACTGAAAGAGGAAACGTTTAGATTGGACATAAGAAAGAAAATTTTAACAATGAGTGTGGTGAGACACCGGAACAGGTTGCTCAGATCAGCTGCGGATGCCCCATGATTGGAAGTGTTCAAGGTCAGGTTGGATGGGGCTTTGAGCAACCTGATCCGGTGGAAGATGTCCCTGCCCATGGCAGGGGGGTTGGACTAGATGATCTTTAAAGGTCCCTTCCAACCCAAACCATTCAATGATTCTATAAACATTTAAAATGAAATGGACTGGGAGGAGCAGAGAGGAGAAAGACAACAGAAGTTATAATAAGCTAAGAGATAAGATGAAGTCTTGTATGTTATCAGTAGAAACATGTGATAACTGTAATGGAAAAATATATAGAATGTCTTTTTTATCAGGCAGAATTTGAGGACAATTAAAGATACTTATATTGTACTTAATAGACACTGTCTACGCAAATTCTTGCATTTCGCAAATTTTGAGCTCGTTAGCAGAACGAGCTTGTATGTGGTGTAGGTGGCAAGGTCTTAGTAGTGGAGGGGACAGGTATTTCCCTGAAGCCCATGGAGAGGACCACACCAGAGCAGGTGTTTATTTCCTGAAGGAAGCTGCAGCCCATGGAGAGCCCACTCTGGAGCGAGTTCTCTTGATGGGAACTGCAGATGGTGGAGGACTCATGCTGAAGCAGAGTTATCCTGAAGGACTGCAGTCCACAGAGAGGACACATGCTGAAGCAGGGGAAAAGTGTGAGGAGAAAGGAACGGCAGAGACAAACTGGTTTGGACTGACCACAGCCCCCCATTCCCCAACCCCCTGCACCACTCGGGGGTGGGAATAGGGGAGTTAGGAATGAAGGAATGAAATTGAGCCTTGGAGAAAGGGGAAGGTGGAGAAAAGATGTTTTAGTTTTTGTCTTGTTTCTCACCATCCTSCTCTATTTTAATTGATAAAAAATTAAATTAATTATTCCCAAGTTGAGGCTGTTTTGCCCATCATAGTACCTTTTAAGTGATCTCCCTGTCTTTTCTTCAACCCACGAGCTTTTTAATCTTACTTTCTCCCACTGTCCTGTTGAGGAAGGAGAGTGAGAGAGCAGCTAGGTGGGCATCTGGCAGCCAGCAAAGGTCAACCCACTACAGAACTCCACATTATGTCTACAGAGTTGTGATTAGGGAAATAATTTTTTCACCTGTTTTTATGTTAAAACTACAGTAGGACTTTGAAAAGGGCGGACTTTTGATGACTATTCAATTAGCTGATTTTTTTTATAATGCTCCAGATGAAGAACAATAAAGTATTGTTTGTGTGCATATGTATGTAGGTGTGTGTGTATGTTCTTTTTTATTTACCAGGTAGGAGGCAGGAAAGAGCAATTATCTGATATAAAACAATAAGCCATAAAATTCAGCATGACAGTAACAAATGGTAGACATATGTCTCAGGAAAGTTAAGCTGAAATAAGCAGAAGTAAATAAGGGAAAGAAAGGAAGAATACAGATTCTGTTGAGCATATTGAGAAAATGAAGAACTTAGGGGTGTGGTGGGTAAAATGTGAATACCTTGTCATAGGGCCTAATGAAGCTAAAAGGTGTACTGATGAGAAGTGAGCTACTGAATAAAATCTGAAGGATGTTTTCCCAGGCACAAATAATGACAAAAAGTGAGTGATAACACTTCGAACACACTGTATAGCATTCTAGTTGCCCTTTTGCAATCATGTTATAGAAATAAAAAGAGCAGTAAATTACAAGACACTAGGAAAGCTCATCAAGGGATTCTATTGCTTAGAAAAAATGTAGAGAAAGCAGGTCTATAAGAAATTCAGAGTAACATCTGAAAATTCCATAAACATGATAGCTTCTACAAGAGCCAGAAATGTGTTTTTCAGCTACCAGTAAAACTGATATTTTTTTTCCTTTTTTTTTTTTTTTTTTCTGAAGATTTGCTTCAACTGAGGTCTGCCTCAGAGAATCTCTGGCTGACTAAGTTAAAGCAACATGAATGAGAAGGAAGAAGAGTACCTATTTGAATGCTGAAGAATGTATTCAGTTTAATAGGCAGAGATTGATATAAAGGAATAAATTCATAAGGTTACAGCCCAAAATTTAGGAAAAATAACACTAAGCTTGCAGTCCTGTTATTTTATAATCACCAAAAATTTTCATTAATGTCCATTATCAAAATTGTATTCACTTTTTTTATTTTTTCAGGAGATTTTAATCCTTGTCTTTGTAAAAACAGTTTAGATTCTGTCCAAACTGGGTTTTAGACCGATTTCCAAGAAATCCCAGAAAAATATTTCTTTGCCTCTCTGAGGTTATTTAAATTTTCCAGAAGCAGCTTCACAGGTACTTCATTATATAACAATGCAAATGCTAATTTGTCAGGGATTTTAATGACAAGAGGTGGAATATGACTGAATGTAGGATGCTTTAAGAAGCGTRTTTCTTTATATCATGACACAGTGTTTGGTAGGGGTAATCAAGCTGCTCCTAAATAAGCAGTCCAAGCTTGCTTAATGTGCTTTTTGTAACCAAAATAATTGTTAAAAATTTATTTGTTGAAAAACAGAGTTGCAATTTTTCCAATCATACAATGCCATTTGACAGGCTTCCTACAAAATTAAGCATTGTCTACTTAATACATATACATAATATTATGTGACTAATTTGGCATTTTCTGTTTGCTGTTAATGGAACCCTGTTAAAATGGATAATCAAAAGAAAGCTTAAGGTCAAAAAACCAAATTCTGTCAGTCTTCAATAGTCTTTAATATCACATTGATATTCCATTGATATCGGTGAGTTGGTTGAGTCCCAACTTGTTCATGGCCAACTCTGATGTCTTTGTGCCCTGGTTTCAGCTGGGATAGAGTTAATTTTCTTCCTAGTAGCTGGTATAGTGCTGTGTTTTGGATTTAGGATGAGAATAACGTTGATAACACACTGATGTTTTAGTTGTTGCTGAGCAGTGCTTACACAGAGTCAAGGACTTTTCAGCTTCTCATACTGCCCTGCCAGCAAGGAGGCTGGAGGTGCACAAGAAGCTGGGAGGGGACGCAGCCAGGACAGCTGGCCCAAACTGGCCATAGGGATATTCCATACTATATAACATCATGCTGAACAAAAAAACAGGGGAGGTTGGCCAGGTAGGAGCGGCCGCTGCTCGGGAACTGGCTGGGAATCGGTCAGCAGGTGGTGAGCAATTGCATTGTGCATCACTTGTTTTGTATATTCTTTTATCATTATTATTATTTTCCTTTCCTTTTCTGCCCTGTTAAATTGTCTCTATCTCAACCCATGAGTTTTACCTTTTTTTTTTCCAATGTTCTCCCCCATCCCACTGAGGGGGGAGTGATGGAACAGCTATGTGGTGTTTAGCTGCCTGCCGGGTTAAACCACGACACTTTGCAAAGTAGTGTASAATGGCATTTAAACATACTCTTAGTGCCTCAAAAAATAAGAACAGCTTGTTAAAATATAGATAAATATTTAATTTTATTGTCAGCATACTTTATTGTTTACAATTCAGTAACTTGTAGAGGCTGCTGCTCCGACTTTATGTCTGTAATACTTGGCATGCTAGAAGATACTGAGCAACAGTCCCAAATCTAAAGAGCTTCTCCACAGTGTAAAGGAAGTATAGCAGGAAGGGAAAATAACTTTTCTTTTTTAGGTAGTATGTCAAGTTAGGAAGAATAAACTAATGTGTCTGTTATCACAAAAATACCTTTAATAAAACCAGGATGTCTCTGCAAGTTTCTTGAGGCTCATTTGTAACATTTTGGTTATAATAACTCCCTAAGCATTTAATTCTGAAAGGCAGATGAAAGGAACAGATGAAAGATGTGAGTTTATATATATATATATGTATTCTAAAATGTATATATATATTTGCAAGGAAAATGTGTTAATTTGCTCAGGGGATAGACATTTAATATACTGTTTTTAAGAGTTTAACTGGACAATGTTATACAGTATGCTGGGGTATGTGGCATTCATTTGACAAAGTGGAGCAAGAGTATTTTCACCTGCAGGCTGGCCAAACTGCTGAGTCAGGCATTAGCCCAGGAAGATCCAGGTGGGGACATTACAACCACAGTTAACTGAGGCAATGGTTGGAAAGAAGTGGAAAGCAAAAGGTGCAGGGTGATGGGAACAAGAGTGACTTTGGGAATGATAAAATAAAGTGAAAGAACGTCTGCCTTAAGTGTTGGTATGCATGCATCCAGCAGGAGGAACTGCAGCATGGTCAAAAAACTAAACCAGTGTTGGAACAACTAAGATGTGTTGACCCAGCTTGCACAACTAGAGTGCTGCAAAGATGCATAATCTCTTCAGGAACAACAGGCAGTGAAGGGGCACGAGGGAGGACATTATCCTCTATGAGCAGGAGCAGCTTGGATGTATGGGGCTGTTGTATGTGATGGACATCAGTTTGGGTGAGAGCTTGGACGTCAGGGTCAGCAGAGAGGCCAGTAAAGGTGACATTATGGTGGGAGCTTGTTACAGACCACCCAATCTGAGTGAGGAAGTCTGTGACATCTTTAAAAACCCCTTGGGAGTCTGCACCACAGACCTTGGTTCTTGTAGGGATCTGTAACCTCCCTGCCAGCTCCTTAAAGGAGAACAAGGAGGGACCCAAGCAGTCAAAGGATTTCCAGTGGATATTGGGGAAAACTTCTTGATGCATACACTGGATGGGCACTGGAGGATCTGCAGTTCACAAACAAGGAAGAAGTAGCTGGGGAAGTGTTAATCAACAGTTGCCTTGGCTTTATAGACCATGAGGAGTTCAAGATCCTGAAGAGAATGAGGAAGGAGAGCAAAAGTGTACAGGTCTTGGACTTCAGTAAGGCAGACTTTGTGTTATCCAGGGAACTGGTGGGTGGCATGCCATGGCAGGTAGCTTTAAAGGGAAAAGAAGTCTAGGAAAGCTGACAGGACTTTAAGAACAGCATTTGCCAAGTGCAAAACCAGACCATAAGCAGCTGTATCAGGGCTTCAGCTTGGCTAAGCAGGGAACTCATAACTGCTCTCCAGTGCAAAAAGACAGCATACAGGAGGTGGGAGCAGGAACAGGCTTCAATGGAGGAATTTACAAACATTGCCAAGGCATATGATCTTGGTGTCAGGAAAGCCAAAGCTCAACTGGAGTAGAGACTTGGCAGGGACATCAAGGACAGCAAGAAATGTTTCTACCACTGAGTTAGTATTAAAAGACTGAACAAGAAAAATGTGGGACTGTCACTGAATTGCATATGATTTAGTGACTGCATACAAAGATAAGGCTGAGATACGCAGTGTCTTCTTTCCATCAGTCTTCACAAATAATGTGTCCCAGGCCTTTGTGATTTCAGACAGGGTTCAAGGAGGAGAGGAGCAACCAGCAGTGGATGTGGACCAAGTTGGGAGTTACTGGAGACATATTGACCTGTATGAGTCCATGGGACCCAATGGGTGCCTCTAGGGCTCCTGAGAGAGCTGGACAATGCCTTCTAAGGCCACTCTCTATCGTCTTTGAAACGCCATAGAAAACAGGGGAGGTCCCTGAGAACTGGAGAAAGGCAAGTTTTGCATCCATCTTCAAGAAGTGCCAAAAGATATCTGGGGAGGTACAGRTCCATTAGCCTCACTTCAGTCTCTGGGAAAGTCATGGAGTGACTCCTGTAGCACATTTCTGGGCAATGGAAAGAGAAGTGAATGACTGGAAACAGTTGGCAGGGTACCAACTGACCAAAGATAAATCACACATGACCCACCTGATTGCCTTCTACGTTGAAATGCTGGGATTTGGGGATAGGGGATAATTTACCTTGACTTTAGCAAGGTTTTTGACACTGTCTCTAACAATATTCTTATGTCTTATTCTTATTAAGTTAAGACATTATGGTCTGGATGGATGGACAACTGGATGGCTAAAAGACCAGCTTAGATGGTAATATTCAGAAGGTAGTGATTAACAAGTCAAAAAGTTGGGTACCACAGGGGTCTATCCTGGGAACTGTTATGTTTAAAGACTTTCTCAATGGAGGAGGTAATGGAGCTCACTCTCATCAACACTGCAGATGACACCAAGGTGGGGAACTAGTCAATATGTTCAAGGGCATGGCTGCCATCCAGAATGACTTAGACTGGCTGGAGGAATGGGCCGACAGGGATCTTGTGAAACTGAACAAGAACAAGTGCTAAGTCCTGCTCCTGAGATGGAGAAGCCACTACAACACAGACTGGGAAGAACAGACCTGCAGGAAAGGTCCTGGGGGCCCTGGTGGGCAGCAAGCTTAACCTGAGCCAGATGCGTACCTTCACAGCAAAAGTGGCCAACAGCATCTGTTGCTGCAAGAAGTAACACAGCCAGCAGACCACATGGAAGAGGTTATTCCCCTCTAGACAGAACTCATTAGACCACATCTTGAGTATTGCATCCAGTCTTGAGCCCCCTCCCTCCTCCCCTTCCCCAGAGGGCACCCAGGACACTGAGAGCTGGAGCACTTGCCCTGTGAGGAGAGGCTGAAGGACCAGAACTGGCTCAGCCTGGAGAAGAGACAGCTTTGGGGGCACCTAACTGCACCTCCCCAGTGCATTAGATTGTTGGGAAGACAAAGCCAGGCTCTTCACAACCATTCATGGCAGGGTAATAAGAGGCAATGAACATAAATTGAAACAAGAAAGGTGTTTCCCCATGAAGACAGTCAGGSAGTGAAGCCAGCTGCCCAGAGAGGCTGCGTCCTCTCTGTCCTTTGAGGTTTTCAAAACCTGATTGGATAAAGCTCTGAGCAACCTGGTCTGACCTTGTAGGTGTCCATGCTCTGAGCAAGCAGCTGGACTAGCTGTCCCTTGAACCTGATTTACACTCTGCTCCTATGACTATGATAAAAAGCAGGGACAGACCCATTGCAGATTGGTCTATTAGGTTATATAGCATTTGTCACAGATAAAGTTCCAGACACCCCACTTCTGGAACATTTTACCATATTATAAGTTTCTGGCCTTTAAAGAAAGCATCTGATTTTCAAGCAGTATTCTCCTGAAACCATTTCAAAAGTGCATTTCAGTTCTCTTTTTGTGCACTAAGCATGAAAGATAGCTTTTATTTAATTTTAGCACTCTGAGCTCCATGCAGTTCTTATCACAGCCTTAAAAAAATAATGGAAGCAAGCTTAATCTAAACCTAATTTATTGTTTATGGAATTCTGTTAGCAGTTGTTAGTCTGCCTTCACTGAGCCTAAAAGGGAATAGTCAATGCATTTAAAATTAAACAGGGAAAAAAGGCGGGGGGTGTGGGGAAGAGAAGAGAAAAGAAAATAAATTAGGCTTGTCTTGTCACAGTCTTCTACAGTAATTTCACTTAGTGAAAAGCAGAGTTGCAGTTTTTCAATCAAACAGAAAACCATTCTGAAAGAAGATCTACAAAATTAAGCATTGTCTATTTAATTCATATATATAATAAATTGTGGTATTTCTTTTAGCACTTTCCAATTGTCTCCTACCATTACACAGGAACCCTATTCAAATGGATTACCAAAGGCAACACTGAGGTCAAGGAAACAGATTCTGCAGACTCCTCTTGAACATCCCATTGATTTCCACATTGCAGCTAAATTTCTCATTTATATTTTTAATTCATTGTGGTTAAAAAAAAAAAAAAAAAAAGACCTGAAGAAAAAGGGATATAGATAGTTTAGTAAATCAATGCAGAAGCTTTTATTCCTTGCAGCACTTTCTGGATTCCTTTGGGACTAGATTGTCTCAAATACCTTTCATTCTTATGGCAATAAATCTGACCCTCAAAATAAAATCATACAGCATTGCCCTAGTTTTAAAACTATTCAGTCCTTTACAAATTACTTTTTCATTTTTTGTTTAGATCATATGAGCTAAATTAATGATGCGCTATTTCCTTTCTAAGCAATTCTTGGGTTTGGTTTGTATTTTGTGGAGTTTCTTTTTGGCTCAGATAAGTATTAACTTGTGACTTAAAATACAACAAAGTAGAGAATATTTAAAGCTACAGCACATTTATGACAAAGTACTCATTTTAACAAGGAATTAGAAAAAAAAAAMCCCACATCTGTTTGTATTTCTTAGGCAATAAATAGTCTTTGGTGTTTTGTGTACCACACACCAGCTGATAACATGAAATGACTCTGTGCCTATAAAATTAAAATGGCTCCCTACCTCTCTTTATAGAGATTCTGCACCTGCCCAGGACATTGTAACCTTTTTAATAAAGACTGAGTATCTGGTGTCTCCTTGAAACTTCTCACTGCATTAATCTACTTCTGCGTCCATGCTGCACATGGATTGCTTCTTCCCTGTTTAGTGTTGTTATTGTTTTTATATTTTGTGCATTTTTTTTTTGACTCAGCCTAGCACAGGGGTGAAATGACAATACACATCCTGAAGTGAGACTGAAAAAACCAAAGACCTTAACTACAGCTCCGTCTATCTATATGTCTATCTAGCTGCATTCCCTAATCCATACTATGGCTATAAAGCAACATCTTATACTCTGTCAAAGGATAATGTCATTTCTTGATCATGAGATCATTCCAAGTAAAAGAGGAAGTCTGAAAATGGCCACGCAGAGCTTGTCAGTTTATTTTCTCAGGAATCATATTCTGCTTCTCATTATTTATTTCTGCAAGATGTTTTTTGACCATGATTTCATATCTACCCTCCACAATAAAGGTCTTTCGGGACATAAAACCTCAAGTATCCAGTCACAGTGGACTCACTACTTGATACAGCATGCATGGTATAGGCAGATCTTCTGTTTACATTATGTCATCTGGCTTGGGTATCAGTGAACATAGTCTTTCAAGGAATTCAGTTTATTCTAATACCTTTTCAAAATAAACATCTGTAATCAGACAGTATATTTTGACATCTATCAAAATAAAACTATCTACTGGAGCTACTATTATACAATCTGCTTTTAATACACCATGCATGATAATGTACCATGCCTGAATAGTATCACATCCAGCCTTTCCTGGCACCTTTACAGCTGTTTGTTGTTCTATCTGATCCCTCCCAGGACTGTTATCAGTAATGGTCTCATCTAGAGTTGCAGCCTTGAGTGAGGACTGGCTTTGCTGACTTCTAGAGAGASCATGTTGAATTTGTTGTATCGTAAATGAGACAAAGCATCTACTGTCTCACCGTCCAGATCTACCACATACTTTATCTAGAAAAGGATAATAGAGAAGATACAGACCACAAAACTTCACAAAAGCACAGTTTTGGATTTTTAGGATCCAAGCTGACCATGTGCACTAAGATCTTGCAGAACACAAATATGTTCAAACTTACTCTCTTTTCAAGCAACACCCTCTATCACATGTCACTTTTGCCAGAATGGAGAAAAATTCTATAAAGGTAATATCTATTCTCACATTTCCCATAGGATATCTCACTTTATCCTATCATCTGCAACATCTTTAAATAGTCATATGGTACTCTCGACTATCTACTAATACTTCTGTATCCAGTTTACTACAAAATAAAAGATTTTCTGAAATTATAATGGATCTGATTAGAGCTGGATCCATGGTTATCATTCAGTTTAGTTCAGTTCATAAATCATTACCAAATATAAACAAAACCATAATGCAATAGTTATATATGTTTTTATCAAACATTTACAAATATTAATACAAAACTGTTGGACACAGATGGATGCTGTATTAATAGCGGATTGCTAAACAGTGGCTCTAATGAATAACTAACTTTTCAGTTTCAGCCACAGGTTTTTTTTGCCTTCTTCAAGTTATTACTGAAAAGTCAAAATACCTTTAAATTAAATCCTTCACTTTAAAACCTTATATTTTACTTAAAATTTTTCTGACAAAATTTGTATGGCATTCCAACTTGCTTGTATTGATTACCAAAGACTGGATTCAAACTTTGTTCGAATACTGCTAGCAGCTTTACAAGAATATAAGATTCTCCCAATATGTCCTAACAGCTTGGGTTGCCAGAAGGTAGGAAATCTCAGTCACACAAAGGAAATTCATTTTTAGGGAATGATCTTCTAGGACCTGATAGGCCCTTCACAATTTTTTTAGGTAAAACCAGCTACCTTTGTAATCTTCACACATACTGTTTTAACAGGTATTCTTAAACTTTTAGTGATTAATCTAGAAAAACACTTAGCTGTTAAAAATTGTGCAGTTATAAAGTAGACCTCAAACAATCATAAAAGACAATTCTCTATATGTGCAAACCCCCAAGAAGGTATATCCCGGACTCTGTCTTCTCATTGCTTAGCTGTTGCAGCACGCTGAGACAAGGTGTATGACCAGAACTAAAACAAGTTACCATAAGCTGTGATTGAGAAAAAGAATAGCAAAATCCAAAGTGTGTGTGATTCTGCCTTTTAGCTATAATCTTAGCAGAGTAAATGACATGTTCAGCATGTCCATTTGTTCTAAGATCTTCGTAAGCAAGGAACAAGACAGGGTTTAAAACTGTTCATAAGCAGAATGGCAGGATTTTTATTCATTTTCCTAATTAATGGAAATCAATAGTATGATTATAACAGCATTGCTTTTTCAACAACAATTTGAAGTGGAACTTCATATATTATATGTATTATATTATAAATTGGAGCTTTACAGTTTATATATATTATATATATTATTTATATTCAGAACTAAATGAAATGAAGTTAATTCTTCTGTGACTTGTTTCAAAAAGTTTGTAGGATTGCAGCATGCGAGATGCTAAACTCTTCACCGATGACAGAGCTAAATTCTGCAATAGAAAAAGAACGATTTAATGATCTCTGATTACACAAAGCAGGGCTTGCCTCTGTAAGTGTAAGTGTAAGTGCTCAAAGGCAGCAATTCTGTGTCCCTGTTTCCTGTCTGCCTTTCCTAAATGCTGACCAAATGTGAGCATTGCTTTTGCTCATAATGATAGAGCCTCCTGGGCAGGCCTTGTGGGGATTCCCAAACCAGCAGGTCAAATTGTCACGTTGTTTTGGCCTGCTACAGCTTACACTGGCTATTGATGGTTTTCATCACTGCTCTGAGTGTCCAGGCTTGTTGGGATCGATGAGTCAGGTCAGACTGTCACATTGCCTTGGTAGGGTGCAATTCCTTGTAGCTTCTGATGGTTTCCACTGCTCATACTTGGAGTCTCTAGCTACTGAAAATAGTTTGTCAGATTGTGAAGGTCATCCTGTCAGAAAGTGCTTACAATTTCAGAATTTCTGTGCTTCATTGCAAGGCTTTTCTCTTATGCCTAGATGAACTTGCACATCAGTGCAATCACTGAGCTTTGGAAAATGCTTTCTTTAGTGTCTCCTAAAAGCATCTGTGATCACAAGAGAAAGGTGGTTGTAAGAAATTATTGCCTTTGTTCTAGTCCTCATTCCTTGTTAATGCCTTGTGAGAATGGATTCATTTTGTGCTATCTTCTGCCCTCATAAGAGTTTGCCAATTGGAAAACAGAACTGGGAAACAAGTACATTTTAGCCTTTAAGTTGCATGAAAAAGGTCACAGTCAAGTGGTTTCATAATGTGTGTCAAACAGTTGAAGATAAATGTATGTAAGGTTCTTAGAAATCATGTACTTAGTGTTCAAATCACTATGGATCCTATTTTCAGATGCTGACCTTTTCTAGCAAGAAAACATAACTCAGTACATCTGAGACATGCAAAAGACCAAATGAAAAATCTAAAGAAAAAAAGAAAATATTAAAAGAAAGAGTGGGGGTGTGAGAGTGATACAGACTAAAAAATGTACATGTAACTGTAAAAATATTTATTTACGATTTCTGACATTTATAGCTGCACAATTTGCCTTACAAGTATGCAGTTAGCATAACAGGACTCCATTTTTTAATTAGAGATGCCAAGAACTAGTGACATAAAGTATTAAAAATATAAAATAACAAAACCCAAATACTAATTATACTCCAGTACAGCCATTATAACTGTTCACTTCATTTGGTTTGCAAGTTAGAAAACATTAAGAAAAATTGTATTTTGAAAATAAAACAACATTTTTCTCAATTGAGCAAGACTTTTAAGGTTGGATTCTCTTATAGACATAGTTCTTTATGCCTATTCAGCATAGTTATTTGTAAGTGGTTGAACTGTGAGTTGTAAAAAAAGTATGTGACAGATACTGTAAATAGCAAAAGAGAGTTTAACTAAAGTGTTTAATGTTTAACTAAAGCCTCCTACATTATGTATTCAGGCTTTCTATTTCCAGTGAAAGAAAAAGATTGCTTGAATTTAGGATAAGTATTTTGTGCCAGAAGAAAGTGTCATGTTAACAGCAGTGGCAATGGACTTTTTATGGAGTTTCAAGAAGAACAGGAATGGGGACAATACTGGAGGCTGGGAAATGAAAACACTAGAGAGCTCTGGGCTGGGAGGAAGAGCAGAAGAGAGTCTGAGGGTCAATGCCATGTGGACAAAGCTACATGTCAGGATGGCTGAAGAAAATGAAGAGAAAAAAGATACAGTGAAGCTGTAAAGAAAAACTGATCATTGACTGATTTCGAGACTCAGCTCAGAGTATAATTGCTGACTTAAATAATAAGGCAGACTTAAACAAGCTTTTTCAACATCTGAAGGAATGTTAGAAATAAACACACATAATCCAACTGCCTCTTCCCCTTTCCCAACCATACGCATTAATAGTGACATGACACAGCTGTGAGCCAGAAGAGCTTTGAATGCAGAGTGTGTTAACTCTCCTGCTTGGACATGGAGATGGTATTCCATATGAGGTCTGGCTAAGCACCACACCAATTTGAAAGATGTTGTGAAATTTCTGGGCTCAGTGATTCCGCAGCAAAGTGAAATGGTTGATGTGTTTCCTCAGAAGCGATTGTCTTGGATTCTTTTCCAGCTCAGCGATATTTCATAAAGTACTGTTAAGTAAGCTCAGGCAAAGAAAAAACAAAAATTTAAAAAATCCTGAAAGTTTTGTTCCAGAAGGCAGTGTTAAGCGGTTTTTAAATGAAAACTCAGTATTATAGAATCACAGAATCACAGAAGGGTTGAGGTTCGAAGAGACCTCTGGAGGTTATCTGGTCCAACCTCCCTGCTCAAACAGAGACACTTAGAGTTGATTTCCCTRGACCAGGTCCAGATGGCTTTTGAATATCTCTAAGGTGGGAGACTCCACAAATTCTCTGGGTAACCTGTGCCAGTGCTCGGCCACCCTCACAGTAAAAAAAGTGTTTCCTGATGTTCGTGGGGAACTTCCTGTGTTTCACTGTGTGCCCGTTGTCTCTGCTCCTGTCACTGGGTGCCTGAAAAGAGCCTGGCTCTGTCTTCTTTACACACTTCAGGTATTTGTACACATTGATAAGATCCCCACTCTGAGCATTCCCTTCTCCAGACTGACCAGTCCCAGCTTTCTCAGCCTTTCCTCACAGGAGAGATGCTCCAGTCCCTTCATCATCTTAGTGGCGCTTTGTTGGACTCTTTCCAGTACGTCCATGTCTCTCTTGTACTGGGGAGCCCAGAAGTGGACACAGGACTCCAGCTGTGGCCTCACAGAGTGCTGAGTAGAGAAGGATCACCTCCCTCCACCTGCTGGCAATACTTTGCCTAATGCAGCCCAGGATGCCAGTAGGTTTTTTTGCCACCAGGGCACATTGCTGCCTCATGTTCATCTTGGTCCACCAGGAGYCCCAGGTCCTTTTCTGCGAAGTTGCCTTCCAGATGGTCGCCCCCCCTGAATATATTGGTGTTGGGATATAGCATATACCGGGGAGGTTGTTCCTCCCCAGGTGCAGGACTTTGTACTTCCCTGTGCTGAACTCCATGAGATTCCTGTCAGCTGTTTTTTTTCAGCCTGTTGAGGCCCCTCTGGATGGCAGCACAACCCTTTGGCATATCAGCCACTCCTCCCAGCTTTGTGTCATCCACAAACTTGCTGAGGGTACACTGTGCCCCATCATCCAGATCGTTAATGAAGATGTTGAAGAGGACTGGACCCAGTGTTGACCCCTGGGATACACTGCTAGTTACTGACCTCCAACTAGACTTTGTGCCACTGATCGCCGTGCTCTGGGCTCAGATGCTTAGCCAGTTTTCTGTCCACCTTGCTGTCTGCTCATCCAGCTATACTTCATCAGCTTCTTTATGAGGATTTTACAGGAGACAGAGTCAAAAGCCTTCCTGAAGTCTAGGTATGCAATATCCACTGCTCTCCCCTGATCTGCCATGCCAGTCATTTCATGGCTTTCCCTTTGTGAATCCTTGTTGACTACTCCCAATCACCTTCTTGTCCTTCATGTGCCTGTAAATGGTTTCCAGGATTAGTTGTTCCATCACCTTCCCAGGAACTGAAGTGAGCCTACCAGCCTGTAGTTCCCTGGATCCTCCTTCTTGCCTTTCTATTAGACTTTGCAGAAATCAAGCCGATCAAACTGTACTGTTTATTCCATAAATGAAATTTGAACCTGCAGGGAAAATAACTTGTAATCTGTATATGACAGGATCCAAACAGGGACTTTCTTCCCATGATCAAGTCAGTAAGAGAAAGACAAAAGTTATTCTAGGCCACTTTATCACTATACTGATATCTCTACAAGTTATGCTCACATAAAAAAGAGAATTATGAAAGAGGGAGGATGATTGCAACTGTAGCTATCAAAACATGGGATTCTCTTCTGTTAGTGTATATGGTGAGACAACAGAATGAACGTTGCACTGTAGTGGGAGTTTGTTATCTGCAGAGACTGGGAAAACACTGTGAACAAATGTCTGCTCCAAAGATAGCAAAAGAATATTTACACTATAAGAAATGTTTCTGTGCAAAGGATGGCAATTTAATCAGGTATGAACCGAAAATGCTGCTGATCAGCATTTCTTTAAGGAATCTTACTATGACTTCAGATTAATAAATTAATCTAAACAAGTATTTTAGCTTATATTGCCTTTATTGAATTTTTCCTTAGAGACATATAGAAAATTTAGTTTAAAAAAATATTTATATGTTTAAATATGCAAACAATGTTCATTAAATTGTACAGCTGATGTTGTTATGAACATGTTATTATGAACATGGTAGATGTCCCTGGAAACATTCAAGATCAGGTTGGACGGGGCTCTGAGCAACCTGATCCAGTGGAAGATGTCCCTGTTCATTGCAGGGGGGTTGGACTAGGTGACCTTTAAARATCCCTTCCAACCCAAACTATTCTATGATTCTATGATTCTATGATTCTATTTTATTATAAAATGAAACTCACAGTCTAAAACAAGTTGTCTACACTTATACAAAAAGATGCTTAACCTGTCCAAGAGAACACAAAGTGAAAAGCTAGCCCAGAAAACTATCACTCTGTTTTAACTCAGGCCTTCTAGACTGAAATCTCCCACTGAAGCCAATCAGTCAGAACTGTTCTCATATGAGAACTAAATGAACACTGAATATAGGCCTCAATTTTAGGTGCAATATACCTTTGGAAAAGATACAGCTCTGCTTGCAACCAGCTGTTGTCAGTATAAAGCACAGACACTGGAATGAAAACCACTGACCAAACTGATTGGCCTTTCATTTCTTGCACAAAAATTTGCATAAGGAAGTGATGGAAATCCCTGAAACCAGCTGTGCTACCAGACTGCATCAAGGTTGTTTCCTGCTGTAATACAGGTGACAAATTAATGTAGCCCCTCAGAGAAACATACTGAAATATACCTAAGCACTACTTTCTCTAACCTCCCAAGGTGAAACCCTGAAATGAACAAAACAAGACAGGGAAAGCAAGGGCTCTGCCTTCTTTTGGTATCTTTACTCACCTCCAGTGAAGATGGGAGCTCACTTGTCATGTGAGAGTGAGCTGGTTGCCTCCCGAATACCCTCCTGTGCTTCTTCTGATGCACTGTAGTTTCACAACACAAGGTTGTGCCTAAGTGGTATGGCTGAGGTCTATATTACTTTTCTGCCAGAGTTCCAAAGTGATTGCATCTCTTTCATGGGATTTAGCATTCTGAATTTTCCATACACCTTCTGAGAGGTGTAATTTCCCATCTGAGTATGTCTAGGATGTGTGTCCTAATTGAACTTCCCAGACGGACAATGCAAAAATTCACATCTTAATAATCATGTAAAGCTCTACTGCACAGCTGTATAGCAGTAAGCAGTCACTCAAGTGTTACCTGTGCAGGCTTTGTCTGGAACCAAATAAGTTGTTGTTTGCTGCTTGGTTGGTTGGTAAGACTGTTCTTTTCTAGACAGGTCCACTGCCTCTTTATTGACCTACACACAGATTTGGGTGCCATATATATAGTAAAAGTTACCCCCAGTGGGACTATGCAGATGCAAAGAGATTCGTCAGTATATGAATTTTACAGAGTCTGTCTTATTTTTATTGGTTGATTTAGGTTGTCCTATTTTCCATGTAATATCAGAATTTCAAAGACCAGATTTCTGTTGTTGAAACGTATGCCAGAAATCATGACCACAGAAGCAGGAGTACATAGCGGAAGTTGGCAGCTCTAATCCTGCTTATTTCGGGAAATTAGAAAGCTTGCTACTAGTATGCATAATATGAATAACTCACCTTAGTGCAAAGTTAATTGTTTATATGTTGTGCTTAGAAAATGGCTTAAGGTCATTTAACTTAACAAGAAATAATGTGAAAGGATGTATAACAAAAAAAAAGAAATTAGTGTGGTAATCATGTAAGATATGTCTTATTTATATTCTTCATTTAATTCTTCTGCTTCTCTACACTCCATCCTTGTCTTCCCAGCACATACTGAAGAGACTGGCATGTGTTGTATATAACAGATGGACGTGCCGTGGCATACACAGATTCTCAGTGCAGTTCTGGCACACACACTTTCTGCTGAATTTGCTAGCTAGCAAGGACTCCGGCAGCAGCTGTTTCACAGAAAATGTTGTTCACTGTCACTATGTTAAAAATAATTAGGCCAGGATGAATCAATGAAACCAAATAACTGAACCAACCTTAGATCAAGCTGGATGAATATTTTTGATATGTATTTCCACACTTTGTTTGGTTTTTGTTTTAAATAGAAGATATGTTATTAAAAGGAAGAAATTCAGTTCTCATCCTGAACCCTCTACTAAGGTACTTATCCAACAGCTTATTCTCTTTGGAAACAGCTGTTGCAGCCCTGATAGGTTTTGCCCATGGTGGGAGGGCAGTTTCAAGCAAACCGTATCAGCAAACTCCACTGGTAGATGCAAAGAACTTTGCTTATTGCTGTATCTTGTCCATCCTGAAGACTTTTTGGTTTGTGTTTTTTTTTCTTTTCAGTGTAGGCTGTCCCTAAGTGATTCAGCTTGGTAGACCTTGTATTCCTTTCTTGGATGTAATAGAAGTACTGATTTTAAATCTCAGTCTATGTTTTTTCTTGGCATTGTTAATACTATCACAAAGATAATAATAAAGTTTGCTTATATACATACATACCTAAAAATAGGTAGATATTCAAAGGCATCTTTGATTTATCCCATCCTTTCTGCTGTCCAACTAGCTGGCCAGTGTGGCACAGAATAAAAAAGCTTCTTTCTTAGAGTGCTAAAACATTTTGTTACTCCTGATGTTATTTGAAGGGCAGAAAGAACAAAATGTGGAGAGAACAGGAAGGAATTATATATCTTCCCATCATGTCTTTCGTCCTTACATGCTGTAACAGCCATCTAGTTTTCTCTCAATAGATTGTAACATTTGTTTGGTTATAGACAAAGGTGATACCTGATGTTAAGATTTCATCATCAAATGCAATCTACCTTTGTGTGTTTAAACTTGCAATTCATTCCCATTATAATTCTTCACTTGCAACATGTCAGGTTTTGACCCTCAGTTTGAGTCTACTGTATTGATAATCGTCCAGATAATTGGCAGTCATGTAGGGTCTTCTGGACAGTAACTAATAATAAGAAATCATGTTCATGGCTCTTCCGTTAAACCTTGACTTTTTCTGCAATTTATTAAAAATGTACTAAATGAGATTGCTCTGGTGCTTGTTGAATAATATCTCCTCATTAACTACATAAATTTCAGCTTTAATTTCATACTGAATACCAATACCTCAAAAGCAGACAAAGAAAATGACAATGCAAGTACCATGAATTTGGGACTAAAGGTAAGCATCCCAGCATTTCAGCATTAAAATTATTGATATTAGTAGCTGTCATTTCTGTGGTTGCTCAGGGGTCTTTCTTTGACTTCTCTAGTTAATAATATTGCAGGTTTATTACCTGGAGAACTACTGATTGTCTTACAGGGGAAAGAGTATTTAGTGCAACTGATATTCTCTTCTGCTCTCCCATGACAGGATTAAGCTTGTAGTTCTTATTGGAAGTTAACCTACTGACCTCACCCGTATTTATGTACAGCATGTGCTGTTACCTGTGTAAAGATCTGCTAGGAAGTCTTGTTCTTTATCACGTAAAATAGCAAATGAAAAATCCCACTGCATAGATTTGTCTTTGTGGAGCCTACTTATGCTTTAATTCTGTACATATAGGTATCTCAGGATTTGACCTGATATTTTTTTGTTATGTTGAGGATGCTTCACATCACATATACTTTCCCTGATGGAAAGTATATGTGACATTTCTTTTTTACAGAAGTAAATGGGTAAGAACCAGATTATTGATTTGCATTAGAGCACTGATTATAAAAACTAATTTCTGAGCTGTACAAACTGCCTCATATATTTTAGTTCTATACTTCACTTGTGAACACAAATTTGTTCCTTTTTAGATGACTCTTCACTTAAATGATTTGCCAATACTTTGCCTTCTTGTTCACCCCTACCTTGTGTGAAATTAAAAGCTGTCATAGTATTAGCTAAATTTTTTTAATATTAAGGTCTGTTCGTTTGCCACTGATTGCTGGGCTGCCTGTATGTAAAGTTACACAAAAGAAATTGCATTGATTCGCACTAGCAGAATGAATTACTTCTCACCTAAATTAATACGATCATTGAAAATGCATTAGCACAAAGACCAAAAGGTGAAAGCGACTAGTTCAGTAGGACTTACTAAAGCAATAATTTGATTTGCAGACCTAAACTAGACCTGACTGAATGACTGTAGATTTTGAAGAGGCAAGAGGAAGCAGCTGCATGCAGGCTGGGAAATGGGGGAAATAAAAATTAATTATCACCTGTTAAAAGCAAACTAATCTCTGCACTTAATAGGACATCTTATCATCATCCAGATCACTTCGCTTTATACTGTATTTTTATAGCAAAGCTTTGTCTTTTTCCATTCTCCTTTCTTTTTGGCAGAATGAAGAATGGCACCACAGGTGAGGTAATTCACTCGCACTTTGTCAGTTTGCTCCACGCAAATCTTTTTCTGGGTCTGGACTGCACAGCAACATTTCAGGCACTATTGCAATGGTACTAGTAATCACAATTGCCACAGCCTTAGAGTGTTAACTATGTTAACTGGTGTATAACTAAACTACTGATGTAGTTCCCTTCCCTAAGAATGTATTCAGAGTTTCAAGAAGACTTTGTGAAAAAGATTTATGCCTTATGACAAAGGACACCATCTTTTCCTAGGAGTTCTGTAAACATAACTAAGTGCAGAAACATTAAAGATAAAGAAAAATACAGCTACATGGCCCCAAGTGTAATAACAGGTACATCTCTCAAGAAATAAGTTACCCAAATGACATGGCAGACTATGGGAAATGAATAGGAGAAAATATATATCCGTAAATCAACAGAAGTTCAAACAGCATTATGCTGCATGTCTAGCTGAAAGGAAATTCAGAGTAGTAGCTGACATACTATCCTTTACTCAGCCTCATTGCCAGCTGGTGCCAAAATGATCCTTACTTGTTTTTATGTTTTTTAACAGGAAAGCAGTTCATCTTGTGGCAACAGAATGACAGTGAAAAAGTAAATAGTCTTAAGGATAGGACAGTGAAGCAGCTTTATTCCTAGCTCTGCAACAGACTTCCCGCACGACCTTGGACAAATGCCTTAACTGTTCCATGTCTCAGTGTGTCCATTAAAATTCTTATCCGTGATCTGCAGATGACTATGATAAATTAATATTGTCAAGACTGCCAATGTCATCCACAGGTAAGTTCACTTTCAATAAGAACATGTTTACAGCTTTTCTAAGCTTTTCAATTTTTTTCTTCATTTCTAATTAAAAGTTTGTCATTTATTCATTTGTGATTAAAAAGTTTTCTCAAAAAGATGTTTTGATCAACCTTGGACAATGTCTATTGAACTACAATTTTAATTTGTAAGGTTTTGGCAGTTTTATCTAATGGTGACCTGAGCAATCCTTGATTGATAAGTCTTTTGGGAAGTAATATGTACTTGTTCTGGTTTTAGACCATTTACAACCATTATCTTGCCCATAACTTTGAAAAGAATACTACAAATTTCATTTCTTGCCTGTGGTAAAAATCTATGTTTCCAAATGGATATATTTGTAAACCACAAGAATATTGCTGCCCTTTTCTATTTGAAACTAAAACGCTTGCTGCAAGTTTTCAACTAAAAGCGTAGACAATGGGTCTATACCTCATTTTATGTAACTCAAAGTAATACCACTGATTTGAATATAACTATAGAAATATTGAGTTGCTGGAGATCTAGAAAAAAAAATCCATTGATGTAATTAAAAATAGCTATGCAAAATAGTCCAGAAAAACAAAACAACATTTTCAATAGGAAATATTTGATGAATACCAGTAATCTGATACACACTGATGATTTCAGATGAAAAAAAAACCCAAGGAAAAAAATCCTTGCTCTCAAGAATTAGTCTTTTGAGTCATCTCTGCAGAAATTATTTAAAAGTATCTATACAGTGAATGTTCCCAACAGAATAAGGAATTTTTTCTTTAGTTTGCTAATGCTTACTACTTAATAAAGAATGCCTGAGAACTTGTGAGTGCTTCACTGCATGCCTTGATGCACACATCTGTAAGGACAAAAAAAGAGAATGCAATGGCATCATCTACTCAGAAACCAGCTGCACCAGTTGAGGGTACATGTTAAAGCTACTAATGTTTTGAACTTTGACCTCTAGGTTAGACTCTTATCATGTTTGATTCTATGATCTTTCTGAGAAAACACTGCAGATACTCCAACTTTGGCAAAATGGTATTATCAGAATTTTCCTCTCACTAAGTGGCCTCAGCATGTCGGTTGTATCCTGAAGGGAATACACTGGCGCTCTGTCAAACATCAAATTGATTTTCAAATTGCTTTGATGGTTTATAAGGCAGTGCGTTTTGAGAAGTGTGTATTTATCAGAATTGCTTTCTCTGCATGAGCTCAGTCTCTCTTTGAGATCATAAAAAACAAGTAAATTGGCAATTCTGGAATGTACAGTAGGGTAAAAACTCAGGAACACATATTTAGCTGTTTTACAACTCAAATATGTAATTGATTCTCTGACCAGGGTATGTAATGTGACTTGATCATTCATATTTATGTAGCATTTCAGGCACCTGTAAATGATGTCTCTACATCCGTGTAATGATCTAGACCAGGACACAGGAACTGCCCTTGCAACACACTTTTAAGGGAAGGAATCTGGTTTGAAGGACGCCTCACAGCTGAAAAGGAAAGGACGGGCTGCTGTATGTGCTGGAACTTCTATGCTTAAAGTTGACCTACAAATGTACAGAGGACTTTATATCATGTTGGTAGGAAAGGTATGACCAGTGCACATGCCATACAGAGTTCTTTATATATGTTCAAAACTTTGCCTTTGCAGGTGCTAAGCCCAGTGTGAAAGATGACCCTGCTCTAAATAATCTTCTTTTGGTACCCTTCGACTCACAGGCTTAATGTCACAGTCAATAAATTTAATTCTTAAACACTTTTGAGTTAGGGACTGAGCAAATAAAAAGCCTTTCCTGCTTCAAAAAATACCCAAATAAAAGTCTTCTTTATTATTTAATTTTAATATTGCAGTAGCAGCTGAACACCCATTTGCCTTGACTCTGTTGTGCTAGAAGCTGTTGGTCATATAATAAATGATAAAAACTAAGTTTCTGAGTTTCTGAAAGAATTTCCAAAAGCTAAAGGCATTTTCCAAGTGTATTTCTCCCTTTCAATGGGAAAAGAGTGTAAGCAGGGGATCTGCCAAGCCTTCTATCAAATCAGCCATTTGCTCTCAGTTTTAGGTATGAGAGGACCTCAAATTCTTTCAACGGTAGTAATGAAATTCTGTGGCCAGTATTATTTTCCATTCATCTCTATCTATTACTGGTCACTGATATGTAATATATTTTGTCTACAAAATTTATGCCCATAAATTGAATAGGTTTAGGAAATGATAATGAGACACTAACTATCCCTACTTTCCAGCAGATATTTGTGAAATTAAAAGCACAAGCTTAGACATGAAGAGCCGATGATGTCTGTTGCCTAAAGGAGTAAGGAGTGAGTTAGAGAGATGTGAAAAAGAAAATCAGAAGCAAAGTTATGTTCGGTTAGGATATGTGTTTGAAATTTTTTCCTATATTAAGATCCATCTCTAGTCTACTCTCATTTTCATGGTGCTGTTATTCAGGTGACCCCCAGGATGTACAAAATGAGATGTATTTATTCTGTCATTATAACTCATCTTTTGTGTGTGTGATAAAATAAAGTTTTTCAAAATTCAAGAATTTTAAAAATGTTTATCCATAACTACACTAACACTTTATTTGATTTTTTTTTAAATAACTCTCACCAATTGTAAAGCATCAGAACCATGTTTTCTAAAGCAGCTTAGAAATCTCTTTCTATAGAAAATATGTCATGTTATTTTATAATATGCAAAGCAAAATTCATGAAAGCAAAGAGCATTGTCAGTAAAAATGACCTGTTTGTAGATAAGTGAGAGTTAAATATTGAGAACTCCATAAAATAAAAAAGGTTTTCACATGCTGGGAAAAAAAAAAAGAAAAGATTCAAGGAATTATAAAATTCAATCTAATCTAATCTAATATTTTTACCAGGCTATGTTCTGGCATGTACTTTGTTTTTGACTCCGCCAAGCTATACAAAAGGTTTTGAGGAATACAATTTGCCTGCTTTCTTCTTACTGACTTTTGTTTCATGAAAATAAATTATAAGCTCTGATTATGTATTTTTATAATAGTTAACACAATAAGTTGTTGGTCTCAAATGAAGCAGCTCAATAATTATAACAATAAATATTTTTCAACCTTTCAAAATAAAGATCTTGCTGGCAATGTAAAATTACTTTTAAATTGTATTCTTTATTTTTAATAACAAATACAAATGTTCATGCTGACATTTTCAATCTGACTGTCAATCTTCTTCCTTAAAATTATTTGAAGTGCTTTGAGCTTTGTAATGAGGCAGGGTGGCTGCAATATCAATGAAATTAGACTGTATGTTTTCTTAGCAAGCTTCTTTGAGTTAAGTTAAAAAAAATGTAAAGTATTTTCTTTCTGTTAAAGAACATAAAAATCAATTAAAATGTCAGAAAAGTATTGCAATTAGATAAAAATAGAAATAAACATTTTTGACAACTTTGGTAAGTAAAAATATGTCAAAAGTTTAAAGCTTTGTTTTCTTCTCTTAAGTGAATTTGCTTACATGTAAAATATTTTAAAATTGTGATTCGTGTTCTTTGATTATGACAGATATTTTGTCTTTGCCTTCAAAAAGACAAGGACTTGGCTTGTAGTAAGATATTATACATATGGCATACTACCAGTTTTACCTGATAAACACAGAATTCCCCATTTCTATACATGTATTTTACCCTGAATATGACAGATGTAGCCCCTGCAGTCGTATTTAGAACCTATTTATTTGTTTAAGACAATTTCAGTCAGTTTCATCTGACGCATATGTGATGTTATCACATAAGCAGGTTAAACATAAGTCAGACAACTTACTATGTAATGGTGTGCACATTGACTTGGTGGACACACAGGCCAAGTATATGGCAAAAAAAGGGTAAAAATAGTCATGTTCACTTATAGTGCTACAAAGCAATTAGTAAACATTATGAACAGACTGAGTCCAGAACTACAAGTTCATTGTTTGATTTGGACAAATCACGTAATTGTAACCTTGGAAAGGGCTTCTGTATCCTTTTAGAGAAGGACTTCATGGTGAGTATTTATTAATTCCATTTTTGAAAATTATTATTTTTTCTTTTTTTAAAAAATTTGTTCAATTAACATTCCTGTTAGTTAGAAACAGCAGTTGCAGAAAGCAAATCAGAATGACTAAATATGCACATCTTTTGTAACATACCAGAAAACAACAACAAAGTGTTCTGGAGATGTTATTGCTGTACCTATGCAATTAGTTCCACTTAAAATAATTATGCTGTAGTATTTTTATTTTATAAAAGCATAAAGAGCTCTCAGCTGAGATTAGTCTCCTCTTTTGACAGAGAATGTGCAAACATATAGACAGAGGAAATTATTCATACTCCATGGACATGAACCCAACCTCATATACAGACAAATAAATGCACGAAGTAACAAAAGAACTTGCCTAAGTTCCTAGAATCATAGAATCATAGAATCATTAAGGTTGGAAAAGACCTCTAAGATCATCGAGTCCAACCGTCAACCCAACACCACCATGCCCATTAAACCATGTCTCTAAGCGCCTCATCTACATGTCTTTTAAATACTTCCAGGGATGATGACTCAACCACTTCCCCAGGCAGCCTCTTCCAAGGTTTAACCACTCTTTCAGTAAAGAAATTTTTCCTAATGTCCAATCTAAACCTCCCCTGGCGCAACTTGGGGCCATTTCCTCTTGTCCTATTGCTTGTTACTTGGGAGAAGAGACCGACACCCACCTCGCAACAACCTCCTTTCAGGTAGTTGTAGAGCGTGATAAGGTCTCCCTTGAGCCTCCTCTTCTCCAGGCTAAACAGTCCCAGTTCCCTCAGCCGCTCCTCGTAAGACTTGTTCTCCAGACCCTTCACCAGCTTTGTTGCCCTCCTCTGGACATGCTCCAGCATCTCAATGTCTTTCTTGTAGTGAGGGGCCCAAAACTGAACACAGTAGTCGAGGTGCGGCCTCACCAGTGCCGAGTACAGGGGCATGTTCACCTCCCTAGTCCTGCTGGCCACACTCTTTCTGATACAGGCCAGGATGCCATTGGCCTTCTTGGCCACCTGGGCATGTTGTCGGCTCATATTCAGCCGGCTGTCAACCAGCACCCCCAGGTCCTTTTCTGCCAGGCAGCTTTCCAGCCACTCTTCCCCAAGCCTGTAGCGTTGCATGGGGTTGTTGTGGCCGAAGTGCAGGACCCGGCACTTGGCCTTGTTGAATCTCATACAGTTGGCCTTGGCCCATCGATCCAGCCTGTCCAGGTCCCTCTGCAGAGCCTTCCTACCCTCAAGCAGATYRAYRCTCCCGCCCMACTTGGTGTCGTCTGCAAACTTACTGAGGGAGCACTCAATCCCCTCATCCAGATCGTTGATAAAGATATTGAACAAGACCAGCCCCAAAACGGAGCCCTGGGGGACACCGCTCGTGACCGGCCACCAGCCAGTGGACGTCGCTCCATTCACCACAACTCTCTGGGCCCAGCCGCCCAGCCAGTTTTTTACCCAGCAAAGAGTACACCTGCCTAGGCCATGAGCCGTCAGCTTCTCTAGGAGAATGCTGTGGGAGACAGTGTCAAAGGCTTTACTGAAGTCCAGGTAGGCCACATCCACAGCCTTTCCCTCATCCACTASGTGGGTCACCTGGTCATAGAAGGAGATCAGGTTAGTCAAGCAGGACCTGCCTTTCATGAACCCATGCTGGCTGGGCCTGATCCCCTGGTTGTCCCGCACATGGCTTGCGAGCGCCCCCAGGATGACCCGCTCCATAATCTTCCCTGGCACCGAGGTCAGGCTGACAGGCCTGTAGTTCCCTGGGTCCTCCTTCCGGCCCTTCTTGTAGATGGGCGTCACATTGGCAAACCTCCAGTCATCCCAGACCTCCCCCGTTAACCAGGACCGCTGATAACTGATGGAGAGTGGCTTGGCAAGCTTCTCTGCCAGCTCCCTCAGTACTCTCGGGTGGATCCCATCCGGCCCCATGGACTTGTGAGCGTCCAGGTGGCGTAGCAGGTCGTTCACCGCTTCCTCCTGGATTATGGGGG